>JAEUWS010000872.1:0-88033 GCA_018524945.1 Podaxis sp. C-F-92630
GGTGGCTTGAGATGGTCCTTGATACTGAAGAGAAACAGTAAGTGGCAACCCTAGTAGCTATTTTAGGAAATGTGCTCAGGCATTGCAGAACCAAATTACAATATATCTTGGACCATTTCCAGGACATAGCTCAGGGAACTACATCTGAGGAGCTCCATCAAATGTCAGAGGCTCTCCATGTGCAGCTTGCTACACTCAAGCAAATGCAACACAAGGTCACTGGTTGACCCAGACATACCTATGACATTGACCCAAATATGGAGGAGGTCCCACCCCTTGATGTCATTGAAGACAATAATGCTGAAGAAGAGACAGACAGTGAAAGCACAGATATGGCAGATCCAGCACTGGCAATACCCTTCTCACCTGCTCAAGCATCAGCCTCAACATTGCCAATCCCAATGCCCTCAATGAGCAGGGCTCTGCAAGATACATATAGAGAGCTTGAACTTGCCTTGTACAAGGAAAGGGCTAACCAGCATCTCTCCACACTTCAGCAATTGATCGCAGAAAAATTGTTCCAATATTCCCATGTCATTCATGTCACTCCTTGGAAGAGCCTTAAAACATGCTCACATGTGGAGATTGCAAAACTTAACAAGAGGATTTCATTTCATTGCCAGTCATACAACAAGTGCCAATCAGCAATCTTCCATCTCCAACCAGATCCAGCAACACTGGCAGCATTTCAGCCACTTGCATGGGAGGATGTAAAAGCTAGCATAGCATTGCTTGACCCAAACCAGCCAGGTTCAACCACAATCTGCCTTTCCTGGATATGGCAAAATGGGCCAGGTGCCGGTTTGGCCTCCCCTGCCACTGTCCACGAATGTAAGTCTGGCGATTGCTGCTTTATGCATGCCTCGGCATTATGTCTCATCTATCTGGCAGTTCAAAGGGTCCATTATTTACATGCATGAGCTAGGAAAATGCGTTGGGAAGAAGAAGTAACACTTGTCTGGTACAAAATGGAGTGGGTAGTCCATTTCTTTCTTTTCAACCAGTCCCTCTGGGAAAATAGGAAAGTGTCGGCAGTATCTCTGGGACCAGCAGCCTATGCCACACATCAATCGGCAATGTGGCAAGGCATGGCCCACAAAGCTGATGCTACATTTGCTCAAACCAATGACTGATATGTAATCCTATGTTCCAGCACTTGACTTTGGACCCATTGATAATGCTGTGGACAAGCTTATATAGCTTTTCATTATGTCATCATGCTTATCCTGAATCAATCTCATCCATCTTTGCTTCCTGCTCCCATGTCTTCTGTTCCCCAGCCCACTGAAACACAACCACTGGCTGACCTTGACTCAAGGCTACTTATACAATACTTTGAATCTCACTTATGTGCCATCCTACTTCACAGGCAAAATACAAGAGATTATGAAAGGGCAGAATGGCTTGAAAAAGGCCTTATCAAGGAATATGTGAGTTCAACATTATCACTGAATTACCATGTGATCCGTTAGTTGATGTGAATACAGTACTTTGTGATGTCCTGGTTTGGACTGGAAGCTGTCAGGGGTCATCGGGTAGTGTCGGTTCCGGCAGTGATCCGTGCTCTTGCCACAGCCATCAACCACCGGGAACAGTCACTGGCATTTGACCGGCACCTTCAACATGTCTTGGATGCCGGTGATATTATCCCCTTCCCACTCAGCATGGTAACCAAATACTTAAAGGACTGGTGGCAAAAGAGGCAGTCACCTCCAGACTCATTCTTCCTCGACTTTGCATCATTGCCAGAGTGCCTGTTGTTTCACCAGGAACAACTTGCAAAGAAACATGGCAAACTGGCACCTCCCCCTGACCTCACAGGCCATGCTGATGAGATTCCCACAGCTCATATACCACTGAGTTGCAGGACATGCACTCTTTACCAGGGGGTAGCAATGGATGCCCTTCAGCACCTCCAGGTATTGCAACATCACATCTGGCATGTTGATGCTGAACACCAGGAAAAGTGGCAGTTAACAATGCACCATGTATCTGGCTTCAACCAATTGTATGAACAGGCTGTCAGCAAAGAAGCTGAATACTCTGCCCAGGGATATGAGGCATGGGGCACCATCCCTGAGTCTTTGACATTGCAATCAATGCTGGCAGGAGCACCTTCAGCATCAATTCTGGCTACTGGGCACACATGGTCTTCCAAGGTCAAAGGAAAGGCTCCTCTCAAGGTATCTAAGCAAGACCTCATTAGGTTTATCTGGGAATATTCTGAAGCTGAGAGAGATTGTGTCGCACCACACCCGTCCCTCAAATGGACCTGGGGAGTCGACCTGACTGCCAACGATATCTCCCGGATGCAGTGTGCTGGCAACAACAATTTTCAAATTCCACACACTGGCTACAATGCTTCCCTGCCTTGGGGATGCTTCACCGGCACAAATTCTGGCCAACCTTCTCACTCAGGCACCCCAGCACCGGCCCCCAATTTGTCCATTAATGTGGCCTCTCCCTTGCCAGAACTTGCATCTGCTGATGTCCCAGATCATTTCCACCTCCAGCCTCTGTGCCACTATGCCTCAACTTCTGTTGGTTGGTTTCCCCCATCCTTGCCTGACACGGATCTGGCCACAATCAATGTTCCTGATGCCGGTGCTGATGCCCAAGTCCATGCGCCTGTCACTCCCAGCACCCATGCCAGTGTCCATGCAAGTGCCGGCTTGGCCCAACCGTCGCCACCTTCACCCTCTGTTATTCTCGCTGCCCTCCACACATGTGCCGCAAGTGACTCATCAAGTGTCTCGCCAACATCTCCCCGTACCTTTGGCGCCATTGACACTGCAGCCAATACCTCTCCCAAATCTCGCAGTTCCAGCAGCAAAGTTTCTGTCCCTTCCGTCACACACATTCATCGGGCCTTACTGGATATGTCTCTGGATGACGACGGTTCTCATGCCGGCTCGGCTCATGCTGTGCCAGTTGCCGGTTTGTTATCTCCTCCACTTGCTCTCTCTTCCTTCCTTATAACTTACAATCTTGTTTACAGCTGTTCACCAGGCTCTTTTGGCTATCTCATCTGATGACGAAAGCTCCCACTCCGACTCGCAACCCAATATGCCTAATGCTGGTAAACCACCCTCTCTCACTTTGTTTTTACCTGGTTCACCTCACAAACCCAACACCTAGCTGCAGATATCCATAGGGCACTTTTAGAGATGTCCTCCGATGCTGAAAGTTCCCCCACCCAAGTAACCAATGATTTGCCAGATGCTGGTATGTTACCATACACTTTTACTTTCTTCCCATGTGACTCAGACATCTAAAGATTCTAGTGATGGTCCATCTGTCCCAGGTGTGACAGATATTCACCATATTCTCCTAATCATGCCAGACTCTGATGACAACATGGAGGCTGGTCCATCTGGCACAACTAGAGCACCAGGGCCTTACACTGCAACTGACTTTGACAACTATCTGGGGCTGCATGACTATGCAACATTCACTGACTAATATAATCATTATGTACAGAATCTCTTGACTGTAATATTTTGCATGTAATTACTCTTCTTATTTGTGAATATGTTTTCCCAACTTCCCACTTCTCCTCTCAGAGTGAAGAGCTGGTCAGCTTCCAGCTCACTCCTGGTGCCAGAACCATGGTGCCTGTTTACCTGTCTAAACCCGTTGTACAGCCAGCGGGCCCACTGTTCCTGTCACACTCATTACGTTGTATGGCTTCACTGGAGCGAGTCACTCACTACACTGTAGGTTGACTATGTGGGCATTCTGAGAGCCAACATTTTCTAAGTATCTAATTTGCATGCAATGATGTCAGAGTTTCTTAAGGTCTCCAAGTCAATAACATCTTTTGGACAATTTGCTGATGTTGAAGTGCTTACATGTCGTGCATATGACAGCTTGGTTACACGGTCACGGTTCAAGTTGTATTTTATTACCTCTGGTATTTGAAACGTGCACTGAGTTCCTCCAAAACGTTGAAGCTTACAGTGTGTGTGTTGGGGGAAGCTTCCTATCGGAGTAGAGTACACCTCGCCTTGCCTTCAGGTTTCCATCCCTCACACGCGTCTGATCACACTCTAGATACATCACAGAGAAATTGCACAAACGCGAGATCCAAGCACGCCCACCTATGTCAGCCACCAACCCTTTGTCCGGCGCACAGAAGGTATCAGATACCGCAGAACCAAGTTTTTCTCGGTGTCATCGAGAGCGCCAACGTGCCTGCGCGTACAGAGAACAATGGAGCCTTCAATATCTTCTCATAAACGTCCACGCCGCTCCTTCCGAAGCGTTCTTTGGCTCTTTGTCTGGTTCCGTGAGGTCTGCTATCTGATAGGCGCCTTTGGTAAGACCATAAATGGACGTTTGCCAATGCAGCTCCCCCGAGCTTCTTTGTGGCAAATATCCCCCATACCTATGCCTTTGTGACCTCCAATATCAACTTGGATAATATACTACGTCCACATTTTTGTCTTCCCCGTTTTCACTCTCCTGAACCACGGACTTATTATCGGGGATAGACTTGAACTCTCTTACAGATGATATACTGTTCTACATCTGACCTTTCGTACTCGGTCTCGAGAGGACTTGAAGATTGGGTGAGGTAGTAGTGATTCAAGTTTGAGCGAATGGTACCGTATCCACCTGTAGGGAGCGTGACTTGCATCGTTGTATCGCCATCGGAGTCTTTAACTGCTGGAGAGATATCTGACTCCTTGTCTTCTGGGTCCGACGCACAAAAACGGGGACAGACCTACTTTCTTTCTAACCTCGCATGCGGCTTCAATATGTCGCTTTCCTGCCCCTATCCGTATGCAAGAACCCGTTTTCATCTTCCAGCTCCATCCACGCTGGTTGGTACTAGGAGAAACCGAGCGAGTCTCGAGAGCTTTCTATTGTTCGCGATGTGCTCTCACTTGTATCCGCGCATGTACACAATTAGTAACAACCCTCCAAATTACAGTATTGTGCCTTGAGGCCACTGCTGCGTTGATTATCACCCTGTAGGAACACTCGTCTTCCTGCTCTCAGGCCCAGCCTCATCAAATGACAACACCAACAGAATCTTCCGGCGCCTTCTCGCTCTACGATCTCCGCGTAGAAGTCATATGTCCACCAAACAAAATGGTCTACCGTGGCGCAAAGGACGGCGATTACTTTGAACTACGTGGTGAGATGCTGCATCTCCCACCCGGGCAGGGATTCTCGATCTACTCTCTCTGTGCGTCTACCCCTCGGTTTGCTGGGCTCCGTTAATTACATTATGATACTTTTGCGATGGCTTAGCTGCCGTACTCACCCTCCTGGCTGCTAAACAGCGTCCGATACACCCCAACGACTGGATGACAACGGATTGTGAAGTTGCATGTCCCGATCCAAATTGTCCATCTCGTCTGAGGATTAGTAGAATCGGGAAGCGGGTGTTCAAACACGGGGATGTTACGGCAGTCCCGTTGGATATCCAGGGACACTGATTTAGCTTTACTCGTACACGAATAGCGGAAGTTTAACCATCCCGATGGCAGTCTAGTCATGGTGGTAGGAACACTGCAGTGTAATTACCTAGAGCTCCTTTCGACTTGTACCCGTTTCTGCTTTCGTTAACGCGTTGCATATATCTCACGTTGCTTTGTCTTACAACATGTAATTACTTGCGACCCATAACGTCTATTATCATAAACGGACAAGCATCTCCCTACCAGGTATGAAATGATTGCTGTACACCATCATACGGGGAGAACGCGAGCGGCTGATCCCAACCATCCACCGGAAGGTCAACAGCAGGCATGAACGTCACATCCAACACAGAAAATGGGTTTGCAGCTTGTAGCCCTTCAATCCGTTTCCGTGTTTCTTCCGATTCTTCTTCTCCCCGTGACAAGTAGGTCAAAATGCTAACTTTCTTCAAGCGCTCTACGCCATCATTACCCTCGTGGGTGGCTCCAGAAGTTGAATTGCAGCACCGAGAGTGCAAGAAATCGAGTATAGCAGCTTCGCTGAAAGCTCCACCTACGCAATGGAACACCTCGAGCTTTGGGCAAACGCATCCCATGCGCGCATAATCCGACAACTCTCCTGAAGCGTGGCTACCAGAGTCATTCGCAGAAGGCTCGTTGCCATCGCTAACCCCGTCTTTCTCTCCCTTCCATACACCTCGTATTGCCTTCAGCGGAGTTAAAATGGCTAAATGACTGTCCAGAAAATACGTTCTGGCACCTTCGCTTGAATTCTGCGCGAGGGGAGGAAGCACGAGGCAGGGTGCCAACGTATACCTCAAGGACAACCTTTTCAGTCCAGGTACAAGTCGTAAAATGCCTTCGGCATTTATATCAGTCATATCCTCCACACTCAGCTCCAGCTCCTCCAGTGGGTGGACTAAGCGACTGAGGAATGTGGAAAGGGCGTCAAGGGAAGCCCTCGGGTATGCCATCACGTCGCCTGTGGATGCCCATTTTGCAAATTGCTGGAAAGCGAGATGACGAAGGTGGGGTGTGTGAAGGGATTCTAAGAGCTTTGGTACGTCCCCATTTAGACCTCTCCAGCTCACATACAGGGAATGCAGATGGGGGAGATAAACTCGAGGTAGTGGTCCTAGACCCTCCTCGAGTGTCTCTATATATACACACGTGAAGGAAATGGCGCACGTTTCAAGTTTGGGACACAATAACAATGCTCTGGCAACAAGCCCTACATTGTAAGCGCATCCAGCTTCAATGATATCCAAGTTCGTGAGGTTCATCCAAGGGATTGAAAGTTCCAGTGTAGATGGACCACTGAAGGGCACCCCTATCGAGCGCAGGTTGGGTGCAAGGAGAATACCAGAGTCTTCCGCTAGGGAAGTGAGCCCTTGCGGAACTATATTCCCAGCGTCATTATCGCGGAGTTGGAGTGGCCCTGAGATGTATATGCTTTCCAGCATCGGAAGATCGTCTGCACTGAACTGGCATAAGCCGGCTATCCAATCAAAGAAGGGAAAGGAGAGATGAATGGAACGCCAACGCGATTTAAATAGTGCGAGGACATCAAGGTATGGTTGGATAATGTCATTGGTTATCGGTGGACCGGGAGCGCGAAGCAAACCAGAAAAGGAGACGGATATAGATAGTGGAAGAGCCCTGGAACGAGAGAGCCAAGGTGATATGGCATTGAGTGGGGATGACCTCGGCCAAACTATTCCTTCAGGGGTGATGAAGGGGGTTGGAGTGTAGCCCGGGATGGCAATGTGGATAGATGACCAAAGTCGAGGTGTTGCGCATGCGATGGATCTCCAACGACGACATACGCGGCATAACAGTAATGGTGCTTCGCGTCTGCTCATCACCGCATTATGGGCTGTAGGGAGACAGTGTATGAAGATTTCGCGCAGGATTTCGGGAAGCAGCCTACGGATGGGGGCAATGACGGCCTTGTGATTATCCAGCTGGGCTTTGAGTACGTTTTGTTGAAGCTTCAAGTCTGCGAGGGTGTTCTGAAGTTTGGCGATTGTGACGTTGAGGCGAGAGAGCCTCTGCATTTCTGATATAAAATGGTGCCTAACAGCTTGATCCCCGGTTGACCTGATGGAGATGGTCTTGGATCTTTCAGGTGAAAAGGCTTCCATCGTGGAAGGAGATGAAGGTCGTAATATGTCAAGAAATGCCATCTTTGAGGTGCATATGTAGCGTGGTGCTGCGGGGATCGAGTCGGGAACGGAGATCAGCCCACTAGGCGCCGAAGTGCTTACACGTCGTGCATATGACAGCTTGGTTACACGGTCACGGTTCAAGTTGTATTTTATTATAGCTGGTATTTGCAACGTGCACTGAATCCCTCCAAAACGTTCAAGCTTACAGTGCGTGTGCGTTGGGGGGGAGCTTCCTATCGGAATAGAGTACGCCTCGCCTCGCCTTTTCATCCCTGGCACGCGTCTGATCACACTCTAGATACATCACACAGGAATCGCACAAACTCGAGATCCAAGCATGCCCACCTATGACAATCACCAACGCTGTATCTGGCGTACAGAAGGTATTATATACCACAAAAACGAAGTTTTTCTCGGTGTTATCGAGAGCGTCAACATGCCCGTGCGTACAGAGACCAATGGAGCCTTCAATATCTTCTCATAAATGTCCACGCCGCTTCTTCCGAAGTGTTCTTTGACTCTTTGTCCGGTTCCCTGCGGTCTGCCATCTGATAGGCGTCTTGGGTAAGACCATAAATGGACGCTTTGCCGATGCAGCTCTCCCGAGCTTCTTTGTGGCAAATATTCCCCCAACCTATGCCTTCGTGACCTCCAATATCAACTTAGGATAATATACTACGTCCCGCATTTTTGCCTTCCCCGCTTTCACTCTCCTGATCCAAAGTCTTATTATCGGAGATAGACTTGAGCTCTCTTACAGACGATATAATGTCCAACATCTGACCTTTCGTACTCGACGGTCTCGAAAGGACTTGAAGGTGCTCTTCCTCCTCTTTCCAACTTCTCTCCACGAGTCGAAAAAACTCTTGGCTACGATCATTTTTATCGCCTCTTTTGATTTTATTTGATAGAGGGTATGTGTGGATCCGGGAGATGATTTTATGGCTTAGGAGGTCGGGGAGGATGCTTGTTGGTGTGAATCGCAAGGGAGAGCCGGAGCAGTGCGTTGCATTATGTGAACCTTGGATTCTGGGCTCATATGAACTAGACAGGATTATGTTAGGGTAGGCGAGGTAGTAATGATTCAAGTTTGAGCGAATAGTATTGTTTGTGCTTGTCCGGAGCGTGACTTGCATTGTTGTATCGCCATCGGAGTCTTTAACTGTCGGAGAGATGTCTGACTCCTCGTACTCTGGATCGGGTGCACGAACACGGGGACATACCTACTTTCTTTCTAGCCTCGCGTGCGGGTTCAATAAGTAGCTTTCTTGCCCCTATCCGTATGCAAGAACCCATTTTCTTTTTCCACCTTCATCCACAATGACTGGTACTAGGAGAAACCAGGCGAGTCTCGAGAGCTTCTATTATTCGCGATGTGCTCTCATTTGCACCCGCGCATGCACACAATCAGTAACAACCCTCCTAATTACAGTAATCCGCCTCGAGGCCACTGCTGCATTGACTATCCCCCCGTAGGAACACTCGTCTTCCTGCTCCCAGGCCCAGCCTCATCAAATGACAACACCAACAGTACCTTCCGACACCTTCTCGCTCTACGATCTTCGCGTAGAAGTCGTATGTCCACAAAACGAAACAATCCACTGCGGCGCAAAGGAGGGCGATTACTTTGAACTACGTGGTGAGGTGCTGCATCTCCCACCGGGGCAGGGATTCTCGACCTACTCTCTCTGTGCGTCTACCCTTCGGTTTGTCGGGCTCCGTTAGTTACTTACGACACCTGCGACGGCTTAGCTGCCGTACTCCCCTTCCTGGCTGCTAAACAGCGTCCGATGCACCCCAACGATTGGATGACGGCCGATTGTGAAGTTGCATGTCCTGATCCAAATTGTCCATCTCGTCTGAGGATCAGTAGGATCGGGAAGCGGGTGCTCAAACATGCGGATGTTACGGCTGTTCCGCTGGATAACCAAGAGAACTAATTTAGCTTATTCGTAGGCGAATGGGAAGTTTAGCCATCCCCCGATGCCAATTCACTTGTAGGAACACTACAGTATAATCATCTAAGACCTGCGGCCGTTCTTGCATTCGTTACGCAACACATTGTATATACATTATGTATTTTGACTTGCTTCGCTGTGCAACATGTAATCATTTGCGACGTTATAGCGTCTATTGCTATGACGGACAAACTCGTCTCTACCAGGGGTAAAATAATTGCCGTACACCGTCATACGGAGAAAACAGGATCGGCGGACTCCGAGGGTCTTCGGAAGAACGAGTCTGCACAAACATCACGTCCAACACTGAAAATGGGTTTGCGGCTTGTAGCTCTTTAATCCGTTTTCGCGTTTCTTCCGATTCTTCTTCTCCCGGTGGCAAGTAGGTCAAAATGCTAACTTTCTTCAAGCGTTCTACACCATCGTTACTCTCGCGGGTCGCTCCAGAAGTTGGATTATAACACCGAGAGTGCAAGAAGTCGAATATAGCAGCTTCGCTGAAAGCTCCACCCACGCAATGGAACACCTCGAGCTTTGGGCAAAAGCATCCCGTGCGCGCATAATCTGATCCTGGAAACAGCTCTCCTGGAGCGCGGCTACCAGAGCCGCTCCCGGAAGGCTTATTTCCACCACTAACTCCATCTTTCTCTTCTCTCCATACACCCAGCGGCGCTTTTAGCGGAGTCAAACTCGCTAAATGATCGTTTGAAAAATGCTTTCTGGCACCTCCACTTGAGTTCGGCGCAATGGGGGGAACAATGGCGTCGGACACTGCTACATGCCGCCTCAAGGACAACCTTTTTAGTCCAGGTACGAGTTGTAAAATGCCTTCGACATTTATGTCAGTGATATCCTCCGCACTCAGCTCTAGCTCCTCCAGTGGGTGGACTAAGCGACTGAGGAATGTGGGAAAGGCGTCGAGGAAAGCCTTCGAGTATGCCGTCTCGTCGCCTGTGGATCTCCATTTTATGTTTTGCTGGAGAGCGAGATGACGAAGGTGAGGCGTGTGAAGGGACTCTAGGAGCTTTGGTATGTCTCCATTTGGACCCCTCCAGCTCATATACAGGGAATGAAGATTTGGGAGGTAGACTCGAGGTAGCCCTAAGCTGTCTTGGAGAGCCTCTAGATTATATACATTCGCGAATGAAAAGGCACACGTTTCAAGTTTGGAACACAATGACAATGCTCCAGTAACAGCCCCTATATCGTAGCCGTATTCATCTCCAATGATATCCAAGTCCGTCAGGTTCATCCAAGGGATCGGAAGTTCCGTTGTGGATGGTCCGTTGAAGGGTATCCCTATCGAACGCAGGTTGGGTGCAAGGAGAATGCCAGAGTCTTCCGCTAGGGAAGTGAGATCTTGTAGAATCATGTCCCCAGCGTTATGATCGCGGAATTGGAGTGGCCCCGAGATGTATATGCTTTCCAGCATCGGAAGATCATCTGCACTGAACTGGAATAAACCGGCTATCCAATCAAAGAAGGGAAGGGAGAGATGAATGGAACGCCAACGCGATTTAAATGGTGCGAGGACATCAATGTATGGTTGGAGAATGTCATTGGTTGTCGGTGCACCGGGAAGCCGAAGCGTAGCAGTAAAGAAGACGGATATGGATAGTGGAAGGGCCCCGGAACGGGAGAGCCAGGATGATATGGCATTGAGTGGGGATGATTTTGGCCGAACTATTCCTTCGGGGGCGATGACGGGGATAGCAATGTGGATAGATGACCAAAGTCGAGGTGTTGCACATGCGATGGATCTCCAACGACGGCATACGCAGCATAATAGTAATGGTGCTTCACGTCTGCTCACCACCGCGTTATGGGCTGTAGAAAGACAGTGTATGAAGATTTCCTGCAGGATTTCGGGTAGTAGCCTGCGGATGGGGGCAATGACGGCCTCATAATTATCAAGCTGGGCTTTGAGTATGTTTTTTTGGAGCTTCAGGTCTGCGAGGGTGCTCTGAAGCTTGGCGATCGTGAAGTTGAGGCGAGAGAGTCTCTGCATTTCCGATGTGAAGTGGTGCCTAACAGCTTGATCCTCGGTTGACCTGTTGAAATTGGTCTTGGATCTTTCAGGTGAAATGGCTTCCATCGTGGAAGGAGATGAAGGTCGGAATGTGTCAAGAAATGCGGCCTTGGAGGTGTACATGTAACATGACCCTGCGGAGATCGAGTCAGGAATGGAGATCAGACTGGGCGCTGACGGATCGTGCACATGGCTGTTTGGTTACGCGGTAACCGCGTAACCCAAGGGGAGGGCTCCGGAGCTTGCCGGTAAACTGGGTTCCTCACTGTTCCTCAGAGAGTGTGCAGTGGTACTCAGGGTCATCACCTCAAAAAGGAAAGTTATTTCCAAGACAACTGACACCTAAACCCATTTCAGGTGATTAGATAATGAAGCCAGGATACATCCTTTAGTCTAGATATCTCTACGAGGACGTTTACCCTCTTGTTTTCCGCCTACATCTGATTGGGAGCGGCCACGCTTTGTGATGTGATCGTCTTATCCAACATGCTCACTATCACCCTCTTCAGAGTCCCGAATTGGCAGTGTACTCGTTCCTAGTTCAACTTACAAGTTTTCAAGTTACAATGCCAGTTCATATTTCATATAAAAGAACCATACCTGCTTCTCCACTGGAGACTTCCGAAGCCTCACTACCCTTGCTGAGACCAACAGATGAAAGCATTGCCTTAGTTTCACCAATCTTGTTCCTCTGAGCCTCCCGACGTGCATGCTGTTATGGAGGCTTACACTTGCCCTGACTTCTGTAGTATTCTCGAAGTTGGTGATGTGCGTTGGACTTGGAATAGGAATAAACTTTTCACAACAGTGGCACTGAAGCGCATAGGTGTCTTCTTATTCTCATAGACAATGTATGGGCAAAGGTTTCCATTGACACTGAGAATGACAGGTGCAGTGGATGGGCGTGGCTTGAATACCAGTGATGTTGAAACCATACTGGGGACAGAGAATGGAGGATTTCATCTGCATTCCTGACCCCAGAATCTGCCCAGAATGAAGTGATATCGGTACCGGACAACACTGAGAATCATTTTTGGTAATAGGTGTCAGTTGTCTTGGAAATAACTTTTCTTTCTGAGGCGATGACCCCGGGCATCACTCTGCCCACACTCTGAGGAACCCAGTTTACCGGCAAGCTCCGGTGCCCTCCCCCTGATAACTACATAGTTACTTATAACTTTGATGCAACCGATAACTTTCCCACTTTGTAATCAACGGGTTTTGACGACTTGAGATTTGATTATCAGCGCTTGCAGTGATCATCAACTCGCGGCAGATAACAGGAAGCTGCCTCAGGGATGTGGTCGCACACTGTTAAGCTAACAATGTCCAATACTTATGATAATGATATTTGCACTAGCAAATGAGATGAGACTCGGATGCTGCCAACCTGCGCGCGGACGGACAGACATCAGGTATGCATTGATCCCTTTTTGGCAAGTTGGTTAAAGTTATTCAATAACTGTAACTAATGACCGAGGTTATCGTAACTGTGACCGAGTTACGCAACTAGTTACTGACTAGCACAACACTGACGCGGTCACGGTCCAAGTTGTATGTATTTTATCTAGTGCTTGTGCGTGACGGGTAAGATAATGAGGGAGATGTATACCTA
This sequence comes from Podaxis sp. C-F-92630, assembly GCA_018524945.1. Lineage (NCBI taxonomy): Eukaryota > Fungi > Basidiomycota > Agaricomycetes > Agaricales > Agaricaceae > Podaxis > Podaxis sp. C-F-92630. The sequence continues at coordinate 13,200 of JAEUWS010000872.1, forward strand.
TAAGGTTGAATGCGTTAATATACAAAAACAGTACTCAAATAACGTACTCAGAAGACGACTGCATGTGTGAGTGGGAATGGCCGTTGGAGGCCAGAGGGCTCGCCAAGATCCAAGGCTGTGAGGCGAAAGGGGGAACGCCGAGGGTTCACTGCCATGCGTTCGCCTTTAGCCTCACCATGTAGTTGTCTTCAAGGGTGGGGTATCACGAGTCTGAACGCTGTAGTGGCGTAGTTTTAGCGCGAATCTGGTCTCGCAATGTGGTGATCGATGGTGTACTTAGTTGTGTGAACTGTCTGGGACCCGTGACTCGTCACGCTGCACAAGAATTCGCACCAGTTCGTACCCCACCAGATGGTCTACCGCTGGGATTTGCAACGTGTACCGAATCTCTCCATAACGTTAATTTTTGTTCATCGCACAACGTCACATTTAGGGGAAGGAGATGATTAATACAAAGGTATCAACGAACATGGGAGGCGAGAGTTTAGAAGAACAGTGGGCGAGAGCCCCTGTCGGGGGCCCCCCTGCCTGGCAGCGTGAAACTGGAGTCGAGTGGGCCGCAATGGGGTGGGTAGGTCCACTCGAGAGCGTCGACTCGCTCGGAAACGTTCACGGGTACTGCACAGACAATATGGTGCAGTCATTGGGTGCGGCGGGTGGGAGCAAAACGAGAGCTGGCGAGGCCAACGTGCCGCACCTCGAGTCGGTCGAGGTGGTGGGGGAAGGAAAGGCTGCTTAGAGTGTGACTGTAGACGCTTGCTCACAAAGACCACACTCTGCGAGCTTTCCTCGTCCCTCGCCGCTCTGCAGATCAACAAAGCTTACAAGGTGTGAGGAGGGGCAAGCTTCGTATCGGAATGTGCACCCAGGATCATCTGCATCCCAATCAAGAGATTTTAAGGCTTAAGGAACGGCCTCAAAGCCCTCAATTTAAAGTTTAGTTTTCCTCGCACACGAATAACAAAAGTCTAATCACCCCTCGACGCTAGTCCCACGTTCAGCGGTGGCGGAGAAACACTGCAGTATAGCTTTCTAATACTTCTTTCGACTTGCATCCGTTTCTACTTTCGTCAAATTCTATATAATTTTGACTTGTTTCCTCGTACAACATGCAATCACTTGCGACCCCATAGCGTCTATCATCTTAAACCCCCCTACCACGCATAAAATGTTTGTTGTGCACCATCATACGGGGAAAACGGGGTCGGCCGACTCAGACAACTTATCAAAGAATCAACAGTCGACATAAACGTCACATCCAACGCAGAAGACGGGTTTGCAGCCTGTAGCTCTTCAATCCGTTTCCGTGTTTCTTCCGATTCTTCTTCTCCCGGTGACAAGTAGTTCAAAATGCCAACTTTCCTCAAGCGCTCTACGTCACCATTACCTTGGTGGGTCGCTCTAGAAGTTGGATTATGGCATCGAGAGTACAAGAAATCGAGTATAGCAGCTTCACTGAAAGCTCCACCTATGCAATGGAACACCTCGAGCTTCGGGCAAACGCATCCCAGATGCGAACAATCCGACCCCAGAAGCAGCTCCACTGAAGGGCGGTTACCGGAGCCACTCGCAGAAGGCTCATTGCCATCACTAACCCCGTCTTTCTCTTCCTTCCATACACCCCACGATGCCTTCAGCGGAGTTAGACTGGCTAAATGACTGTCCAGAAAATACATTCTGGCACCTTCGATTGAATTCGGCGCGAAGGGAGGAAGCACGGAGTTGGACACCGATGTATGGCTCAAGGACAACCCTTTTAGTCCGGGTACAAGTCGTAAAAAGCCTTCGATATCCATATCAGTCGTTTTCACCATCCTCAACTCCAACTCTTCCAGCGGGTTGACTAGTCGACCGAGGAATGTGGAAAGGGTGTTAAGGAAAGCCCTCCGGTCCATCAAGACGTCACCCATTGATACCCATGTCTCGTTTTGCTGGTAAGCGAGATGGCGAAGGTTGTGTGTATGAATGGATGCTAGGAGTTTCGGTATGGCCTCATTTGGACCCCCCCAGCTCATGAAAAAGGAATGAAGATTTGGGAGATAAACCCGAGGTAGTGGTCCTAAACCCTCCTCAAGCGCCTCTGTATATACACGCGCGAAGGAGATGGCGCATGTTTCAAGCTTGGGACACAATAGCAATGCTCTGGCAACAAGCCCTACATTGTAAGCGCCCCCATCTCCAATGATATCCAAGTTCGCGAGATTCATCCAAGGAATCGAAAGCGCCAACGTGGATGGACCACTGAAGGGTATCCCTATAGAGCGCAAGTTGGGTGCAAGGAGAATACCAGAGTCTTCCGCTAGGGAAGTGAGTTGTTGAACTGTATTCCCAGCGTCATTCTCGCGGAGTTGGAGTGGCCCTGAGATGTATATGCTTTGCAGCATCGGAAGATCGTCTGCACTGAACTGGCATAAACCGGCTACCCAATCAAAGTATGGAAAGGAGAGATGAATAGAACGCCAACGCGATTTAAAAGGTGCAAGTACATCGAGGTATGGTTGAATAAGATCAATGGTTGTCGGTAAACCGGGAAAGGGGAGATCAGAGAGGGAGACCGATATGGATAGTGGAAGAGCCCCAGAACGGGAGAGCCAGGATGATATGGCATTGAGCTGGGATGACTTCAGTCGAGCCATCCTTTCGGGAGTGATGGAGGATTGAACGTTGTCTGGGATGACAGTGTGGATAGATGACCAAAGTCGAGGTGTTGTATATGCGATGGATCTCCAATGATGACATACGCGACATAACAGTAATGGGGCTTCGCGTCCGTCCATTACAGCATTATGGGCTGTGGGGAGACAGTGTATGAAGATTTCGCGCAGGATTTCGGGAAGTAGCCTGCGAATAGGGGCAATGACAGCCTTGTAATTATCAAGCTGGGCCTTGAGTACGTTTTGCTGGAGCTTCAGGCCTGAGAGGGTGCTCCGAAGCTTGGAAATTGTGACGTTGAGACCAGAGAGCCTCTGCATTTCCGATGTAATATGGTGCCTAGCAGCAATAGTTTGATCCTTGGGTGACCTGGTTGAGTTGGCTTCGGGTGAAAGAGCTTCCATGATGAAAGGAAATCAAGGTAGAATTATGTCAAGAAATGCGATCTTTGAGGTGTATATGTAACAGGACGCTACTGAGGTCGAGTCAGGAACAGAGATCAGACTGGACACTGATCGGTACGACAGCTTGGTTACACGGTCACGGTCCAAGTTGCATTTTATTACCGCTGGGGTTTGCAGCGTCTAATAACGTTAAAGTCTAGAGTGTGTTGAGGAAGCTCCCTATTGGAATTTGCGCGCACCTAAGATCACCTGCATCCCAATCGAGAGATTCTAGTCCGAATTTCAGGGCTTAAGGAACGGCCTCCAAGTCTTCAATTTATCTAGAACGCAGAAAGGTGATAATTCAAGCGCTGTGTAGGTCCACAGGAGTCGTCTTTCGTTTCCGGCTATTGATACAAATAAACACGCAAGGCACAAATACAGTGTATATGTAGCACCTCTCTACTTTCACAAACCAACACATAAACGTCAGGTCGCATCATTGTTCCAGTGCTCGTGTCACTGACACCGAACAATAGAAGGGCGACCAGGAGCGGGTATGTAGGCATAGCATCTGCTCGGGTCGCTGGCAGGCGGATGGAACGGGAACAAAAAAACAAAGCAAAGGCCTCTAATGACGGGAAGGCCAACGCGCACAATGTAGGACAGGGGTAGATAAGTTTACCGCGGTGATGGTGGTCGGTGAGCAGTGGCGGACGATCATCGCGGGTAATCATGCGAGGTATACGATCAATGTAGGTGATGCTTCCAAAGGTTGTATGCTCTTGTAAAGACAGGGGCGCAAACGCTGCGCAGGTGGGTCCAAGATGGGTTGCTGTGATGGTGGTGGTGGTATGGCAAATCGTCAACAATGAGTCGGAGGTACCAGCCCTCCCTATCTCCTAGCCAAAATCCTCTCTCTCGCCTTCTGCATAGACTCCCTCAGCTCCGGGCTCTGCCACTCAGTCTCATCCTCCTGGAAAATATCTCTTGTAACCGAATCTGCAGAGAACCCTCTCGAGTGCGAGGGTGTCTTTCTCGGGGTCACTGACACGGCCTGTGGTAGCGGCAGATGGTGTGAACTGTGCCCGGGTGTCGTTGTGTACGTATGAGCTCGGGATCGTTTAGTCCCCCGCTTGATTGAGCTGTTCCGCGAGATCGGCGCGTCTGGTTGGTCGTCTTCTTCCTCCTCCCAGGCACCGCTACCATCGTCAACCTCATCCTCCTTGGCATCGCTCATCACTACTACTTCTCTATTCAACGCACGCTTCCCCTCTTCAATCAGTTGCGCTAGTTTACTCTGAATCCAATCCATCTAAGCAATTCCTGAGTCTTTCATTTCAGACAATTGTATCAAATTAAAATCGTACCTGATCCTCAGCGCCATCCTCTTCCTCTCCGTCTCTTCCGAAATCAAATTCGGGTTGTGGATGGGCACTAGACCCTAAGGCAGCAGCAACACGCCCCGGACTAGTAACAGCCTGTGTTCGCGGAATACGAGCTCTCCGGGGCCGCTTCACATTGTGCCTCGCGACCTTCCTTCGGGGTGTCGGAGCCGGCAACGGAGGTGGCGGTGGCGGTAGTAGAGGGCTGGGGTGCGAAATGGGTGTCCACTCACGCTCTTCATAGGGTGGTGGAGGCGGAAGTTGATGTTGGGGAGATCCAGATCCAGATTCAGATTCGGGGGTAGTGACAGTGGGAATGGCGGCCTCAATGGCCTTTGGTTGTTGTTTGCCACGATCTCGCCACCTAGACAGAACCCGCGTCATTAGCCCTGAGGTGTCCTAATAGAGTCGAGCTAATGATAGAACGAAGGGTATACTCACAATCGGTAGACGGTAAGGCCGACTGCAGTTCCAATCAGTGCGGCGCTAACTGCAGTTGAGACAATGGAGCCGGCGAGACCACGACGTTTCTTGCAGGGAGGGGGGAGTTCTATGTGGAGAAAGATACAGAAGGGAGGCATGAGCATAGCGGTTGAACGAATTGTAAAGACGGTGCGTGTAAAGTTCAGGAAAAAAAAAGGCGTTGGGGAGCGAATATCAAATTCACTAAAAGAGTTGGGAAAACAATTGGATTGCCCGTAGGCGAACGAAAGACAAGGGTGCAATCAAAGAATCAAGAAATCGAAAAGGTTGGAACGAGAGGTGATGAGGCAAAGTATCGGACCTGCGGATGACTTTAAAGCCACCAACATGAATACCAACACGTGCATCAGGCATGGAAAGTGGACCTTGCCGTTGCCGCGAGGCAAAGACGTCACGAAACACCAAGGCAAACACCCGACGGATTACTCGAGTGAAAGGAAAAGGCCAGGCAAGATGAGGGCATACCTTCTGATTGATCGCGCGCTGAATCGGCGTCGGCCATTTCCCTATACTTTGCCGGAGTATCAAGATATCCACTGGTTGAGGCCAGGGTCGTTGTGGACAGAGTGGGTTCTGCAAAGGCAGGCTCCCAGCCGCGTTTGAGGCTTTTCGGCCTAGGAATGGTGGAGGCCAAAGAAGGTGCAGATGAATTTTGTAATCGGTCCTGTGGAATTGCCATGTTCGATTCGTGGTTCTGAGTGACAGAGTGTGATGGGTCCGCGTGATTAGGAGGCTCGAAGTCGATTGAGGAATATTGGGGAGAAAAAGGGTTTGGGAGTCCGGGGACGGTGAAGGTGAAGGTGAAAGGGAATGATACTATCATGATAGACCAGGATTAAATCTCGTCAAAAGTCGTGCAAGTCGTCCAGTGTTGAAACGTTGAGGCCTGAGGACCGCGTGCAAGCCGTTGTTCGGAATCATGCCCGAATTTCCCACACCCATCCCGTGGCGTCTACTCTTGTGTGTTATCCAATACCTTACAACACCCAGTGCTCTCACCTGAGACCAATCAGAATCGTGAGCCAGTGTACAGTCGTGGACAAGCAAAGTCGACAAATTTCATATCTCAAAAACGACTCGTGAGAATCGCATAATCTTCTGATATGATGTTCAGATTAATGAGAGGAGTTGAAAAACGGTCTCTTCGTATTTTTCCCATGCATTTTTGGCTACTGCCAAAATTTTCGGCAATTTCAACGCATCGTAATAGTTATTCTTATCGCTAAATAAAGATCAGCTAAGCAACGATTGCCTCGAGGTGCATCATCGCTTGCTGAGAAACACTTCGGTGACCTTTCTGTTTACGGACAGCCCATGCAGCGGCCTTCCCCTTAAGGCCAATACGATATGCGCTCATAAATCTCCAAGACCTGTTAATGAAGCGGCGGATCACGTCGACAGGACACGCATCAAAAGCTTCATATGCAGCTTTCTTTGCGTCCTCAAAGGTGTTCTTGGGTGCTTGACGGTAGCGAAATTTGGACCAGCCCCAGTACTGAAACCAGTTAGTACATTAGCGAGTGCCCAACAAAACATAGATCATCGCACCATCTCAATTGGATTGAGTTCACAGTGAAATTTCGGCAAGAAGATACATTCATGCCCGACTTCATGAATAATCTTCTCGAGCATCGACTCTTGATTCACGAAGTCCTCCCGTTTGCTGAGTAACCGGGCCATACAGCAGTTGGTGTTTTTTATTTATTTATTTATTTTATTGTTTAATAACGGCTCGATGAATTTCTATTATCTTTGGAGATCATACTCGCCTTGCCAAAAGGAGTCGATTGCGCATAGTTTCATATTTTCTGAAGCCGTTTTTGGCATTTTGCCAAATTTTTAGCATTCATAACCTAAAGTAGAAGTTTCCGGGCCAACGGCTCGTTAGTTTTTTGTAATTTCATGTTCATTCAAAAGCCCTTGGCGAGATCTATCGATTGATACTAATTTCATGTACCCTGAGAGAAACTCAGAAAATTTGTCGACTTCGCTTGTCCACGACTGTAGAGGTGCCAAGGGTTTTATATACGATTTCAAGTCATTATATAACTCGAGATGTCGCATATAAGGTAGATTTAGTTCAGAGCCGACCATATCACATGACGTGTGACTATCCGTGCCCAGCTCATCATAGATATTGCATCAAGTATCAAGTATCATATCCGTTGTCCTACTACAGTTCTTCTTTGCCCCGTGCACAAATAATATCCTGCCAGGATGATCACGTAAGGTCCTTCAACTCTCTATCATATCCTTAGAGTAAAGTTTCAGGAATTGTCCTGTGACCACGAAATTTTTTCGCAACCCACACTGCCTACCTCCCGTTGAGGCCCTGTCAGTAGGCGTACATGAAGGGGTAGGTTCTTGTTGGGAACCTATGGGGGTGTTAGAGTGAAAGATAGGTGTTTAATGTGAAAGCTCACCTGCGCATAGATGGTACTCAGGGGTTTTACCTATTACGGGTACCATCTAGTATAAGTTTAATAACTCTACCTAGAGGTCAAATTTCGCAAAACGAAAACCACAGTTTTGTATAGAAACAAATTCTATACAAAACTGTGGTTTTCGTTTTGCGAAATTCGGCGATCTTCAGCCTCCATAAACTTTTTCGTTGTCAACCTCTGCTAAATGTCCTTATCTGTCACGCTCCGAGCACGTGATCTCGTTCCATCTGGAGGAAATCTACCTTAAGAGTCACCTCTCTCTTAACCCATAGCCCTCGGTGGAAGGGTTGAGCTATGGGTTATGACAGAGTATGGGTTATCAAAGAGGTCGGTTTTTAACGCCAGAGAAATCCGTTAAAAATCGAAAAAAAAATCGTTTCCATGCCGTACTATGTAAAAGACTTCTATAAGCGAAGAGATAAGGGGTAGCCTGTATACTATATGACTTTTCAGGGGGGGGGGAAATAGTCAAAGATACTTGTATCTTTTACTAGGTTTTGTGCCCCCAGACGGAGTTGACAGATGAATTTATGTTCCATTGACCTCGAGAATGAACAGTTATTGGTGGAGAGATACCCGTTTCGAGTTGTTCTTCGCCTGCAGTTGTAATTGTTTTGTATCTGGACGGCCGGGACTCGAGCAGTCTTCTGAGCTGATACATCATACCTGGTTGTGATGGATGGATGCCGTCCAATATCTAAGTGACATTTTCTCCATTTTCTTAATCTACCGTTATTTTGACTATCTTATCTTTTACGATGACTCATAAATCCAGACCCACCTATTTTCCAATTTGTTTCTATCCGTTTATCATTGCGCCATTTATTTGTTTTCCCTTTGCACCATATCCACATAAAACTCCTAGTTATGTATTTATTCTGGCAGTACAGGTAGCCTAGAATTCGACGGTTCTTGAAGCCTGTGAACTACCAGTAATACTGAGTACCGTGTGACGTTGCCGTTGACCAGCGCTAGCGTCACACTGGCGTTTAAGAACACGCAGGCCCTTTTCCAATGTCTCAAGAAGGGTGGCAGGCTTGCGTGAAGCAGTCACAAAAAAACACTCTGATGCATTTTTTTCAGCTGCTAGGTGCCATTGTTGACGTATGAGACTTGCTCTGTCGGACGTGAAGGCCATGTCATTGGTCATATTTGAATGGAAATATAGAAATATATTGTATTATGACATGGGCACTGTGGGTCTTTGGCCAGAGCGACCTATGGGTTATGGGCGTGGAGCCCCTTGTGTATCAACTTGGTGGAAGGAAAAATCTATGGGTTATAGGAGGGTATGGGTTATTAGAGATGTGAGTTAAGAGAGAGGTGACTGTATTTTATCGCAGAAATAGAATTGGTACATTAATCGAGACAGATAACCGATTCAAAGGCCCGATTCAAAAACAATAAGGGTCTGTTCGGTAACGAGTTCACGTACTCAGACTCGAACTTGAACTTTGACTTGACGGGACTGATGGAAGTTCCCACACCTCCCAAAACAAGGATCCTCAGCATTTCTCGCTTCGGTGGTGTTCTCTGGCCGTCCTGGACATGTAGTTCTCACTATAACAGCACGTGTAGACATTCAAAATAGTGTATATATGTTATATTTATGTATTCATGATGTTTTGATGCGTGATAAGAAGATAATGAGCCCGTCTCATCCATAACACCAGATAGAGGAAGGTATATTATTATAGGGGAAAGGATCCGACACTACGACTTGGGTGTGGGAGTTTATGGGCTGCAGATGCTCAGAGACCCCAGGCGGGGAGGTCGAAGTAGGAATGCGTCGGGTCACCCCTAGCACTCTGTTGCTTCATACACCTGTGTCGAGGTCCTGATGAATGTTATATGTAGGCTGTCACTAGGGGAGTGATGGGTGGGCATTAAGAATTGTCATTTGCAAAGAGGAAAGGAGTAGAAAACGGGGGTAATACAAAACAGAGGTAGCGAGCGAGGGTAGATGGCCAAGAAGGGTGCGAGTGGTAGTGCGTAAGTCACAGCGTCACACGGTATGTGGACGAGAAATTACGCCGCACCCGTCCCTTGCGAGGCGTGTCACTTCCCCTTGTCTCTCTTCCCCATCGTCAATATGAGGTCGCATGCGTGTGTATACAACAAGAAACTCATTTTTTTCTTATCATCGATGATTCGTTGATCACTGATTGTCCGTTTCTGAGCTGTGGGAACTCCCATCAGTCCCATCAAGTCCGTCCAAGTTCGAGTCTGAGTACGTGAACTCGTTACCGAACAGACCCTTAGTATTTTCGAATCGGGTCTGAGTTGCTGGGCTGGTCATCCCTACCGATTACTCTGGGTCACCCTTGGTTCGCTGTCCCGAGAATATCTCGCTTTGCGTTGAACCCACGCACTTCAAACTTTATATATCACTTGTTAACAGTAGTCCTCACACGTTCCAGGTTGTTTGAAGTTTATATCTTGGGTAGATAAAAAGTTGAATTTTCCGCTGCTTGTCACGCTCTGCCAGACAATGCCGAGTCGGAGTACAAATAAAATGATCGTATCAATTACATGTTTCAATGACATTCTCCCTAACGAAATCTTAGGGCTCGCGTCTCCACGATCTACCCTCGCCAGTCTGTGTCACTCCTACGTATATCAATGGAACATCTAAGAAAACGTGTGTATGGATACTCGGAATACGAAGAAAGGATAAGACAGGTTGTCAAGGATCTGAACAGGCACACCTACCACACAATCATTGCTGCTACCAAGCTTTCAGCCTGCGTGTATACTTCATTCCTCAGTACAACATGAGATTTAACAATAACAAAGGTAAATAAATCCTAGCAGTATGAACTCGGTCAGTGAGTATCCTGCACTTGCTCCATCTAGACATCAAACAGAACATCCTCAGCCATGGTCCTACTCGAATTCTTGGTAGAATCTCGTCAGACCTAGTATCTTGATATTTATTAATGATACTTATTACTGCTTACTTCATCTAATACTACACTGAATGTGCAACTCTCGTACAAGACAGACGGCGATCAGTGGCCCTATAGGCGGAGTCATATTTGGCTTGTCTCGGCTGCCTCGTCACAGCTGTGACCAGCGAACCAAGGGTGACCCATAGTAGTGTATCGATCCTATTTCTGTGATAAAATACATGTGGCATCTCGAGTTATGTAACGACTTGCAATCCTATAGTATAAGACCCTTGGCACTACATTGGTTGCCGATTCTCAGGTGCCTTAGACTCGATAAATAGGTAACCCCTCATTGACATGGGCATAGATACCCCTCTCCCTCACTCCACAAATCATTCTTTGTCATGGCGCCTTTTAATCTGACAGCCTTCCCCCGTATAGTTTTCTGTTGACTCTGCAATCCCCCAATCTCTAAAATACCCTTTGGATACATACAGTGGCAGCTTGGTTGCTGCTAGTCCTAGAATTTACATTGTCTCTCAGAGAAGAGGTTGCTCTCGTCTGGAGGTTAATCCCGGTTCAGGAACAATGACTCAAACCCGCCTATTCTAACGAGCTTCCCACATACAGACCTCCACTCACGTTCAACAAGACATTATACGTCCTTTCAAGATATTTTCCACTTCTCAATCAGCTGTAGGAGCGCCCAGATGACGCGCAGTGGTTGGTTCCAATTGACTTTACCACAGAGCCAACCTCTGCGTCATATTAACTTTTAGGCTACCCATACCTCAAGCAATGTGTCACAAATGGCTCATATTTCAACATTCGTCCACGTATCTTGTGCAACTCGGTTTTGAGGCGACGCTCTTCCTTCGTGGTCAGTTTCCTCCTCCTTCCTAATGCTTGTTTCAAACTCCTGCCTTACTTCATTGCCACTGTTAGTATATGCCCTTTATCAACGTGACCTCAAGATTGGCTTGTTGGCTGCCGCCATGTTCATTACAGAAACAACAACCGGTCTAGTTGCTATCTTAGACCTTTCGTTCCATTCCAAGTTTGGCCCCACATGTGCCACAAGCTCAACAACCATCACTCTTGCCCTTGCGTGTGTTTGCTTCCATCCTTACCGCTCCCAAGCTCGTACGATCACTAGTTCCTTCTTAGAGTCCTTTTCCAAGTCTGTCAAAGCGTAGTCTGGGCCCTAACTTGGCACCAACAACGCTCTTTATCGCACCAACTCCATCCGACCATCCTGAGGTCACAACTTCCAGTTTTACGCGTTGTCTTCCGTGATGGGACAATTCTTGCTGCTATCATGAGTCGTAAGTATCCTCCTCATCATCTTATCGTGTTTTATCTGACAATAACCTTCGCTCTCCAGTTGGCTTTGCCTTTACGTTCTCATATACCGCCGCACTACGGCTTGACATCCATGTAGTATTCCCGTACGTGACATTAAACTCACAAATGCATAGTTGTGAACTCTTAATACTTATCCTAGGTGGGCAATCACAATCTTATCCGTCTTCGTACGTGAATGTCCCAGACAAAAAAAAAAAACTTTTGGTTTCCATTGATTCATGACCACTAGTGCTGTCGAATTATTCTCAGCATGCTTCACATTGGCACCGACGAAACAGGGCAAGCCTCGCCCTCAAAAACGGGGCCCGTACAGGAGATGGAGGGAGGCGTTGATCTGGATACCCAGATAACCTCTTGATTACCTCACCCAAATTATCGGTTTCAGCCTACTTACGCTATTGTGACTCGCATGTTCGATTCGTGGCTTTGAGTGACAGAGCGTGATGGGCCCGCGTGATTAGGAGCCTGGAAGTCGGTCGGGGAATATCGGGGAGAGAAAGGGTTTGGGAGTCCGGGGACGGTGAAGGTGAAGGTGAAAGGGAATGATACTATCATGATAGACCAGGATTAAATATCATCAAAAGTTGTGCAAGTCGTGTAGTGTTGAAACGTTGAGGCCTGAGGACCGCGTGCAGGTCGTTGTTCGGAATCATGCCCGAATTTCCCACACCCATCAATCTGCTTTTGTGTTATCAACACCTCATGTCATGGGCGTCTTTCAGTCTGACACCTTCCGTAATAATTTTCTGTCAACTGTGCTATTCCCCAACCTCTAAAATATCCTTTGAATGCGCACAACGGAAGCCTGGTTGCTGCTAGTCCTGGAATTTATATGGTCTCCCGGAGAAGAGCTTGCTCTCTTCTGGAGGTTAATTCCATTCAGGAACAATGACTCAAGCCCACCTGTTCTAAAGAGCCTTCCACATATAGACCCCCACCCACGTTTACCAAGACAGTATACGTTTTTTTTTTCAGGATATTTTCCCACTTCTCAGTCAGCTGTAGGAGCGCTCGAACGACTCGCGGGCGTTGATTCCAATTGACTTTACCACAGAGTCAGCTTCTGCGTCATACTCAGCTTCAGGCTACCTGTACCTCAAGCAACGTGTCGCGAATGGCTCATATTCCAACACTTGTCCACATATCTTGTGCAACTCACTTTTGAGGTGATACTCTTTCGCGGCTGGTCGCCTCTTCCTCCCTATTGCAAACTCCATACTCCTGCCTTACTTCATCACTAATGTTAGTTTATGCCCTTTATAAACGTGATCTCAAGATAGGCCTCACGGTGGCAACTATGTTCATTACAGAAACAACAGTCGGTCTAGTTGCTATCCTAGGCCTTTCGCTCGAATCCATGTCTGACCCTACCTGCGTCACAAGCTCAACAAGTACTACTCTTGCCCTTGCGTGTGTTAGCTTTCATTTTTATCGCTCTCAAACTTGTTGTACGACCATCTGTTCCTCCCCAGAGTCCTCTTCCAACTCTTTCAAAACATTGTCTGGGCCCTAACCTGGCACCAACAACGCTTTCTATCACATCAACTCCATCCGACCATCCTGAGGTCACAACTTCCAGCTTTACGCGGTTTGTTCCGCGATGAGACAGTTCTTGCTACTTTCATGAGCTGCAAGTACTCCCACCATCTCCATATTATGCTTTATCTGACAACCACCCTTGCTTTCCAGTTGGCTTTACCTTTACGTTCTTATGTACTGCCACACTGCGGCTCGACATCCAGTAGCATTCCTGTACGTGACATTACACTCGTAAATGTATACTTGTAAATTCTAATACTTATTTAGGTGAGCAATCACAATCTTACTGTCTTCGTACGTAAATCTTCCAAAAAAAATTCTTTTGGCTTCCATTGATTCCTGACACTAGTGCTGCCGAATTATTCTCAGCATGCTTCACGTCGGCACTGGCGAACCAGGGGAAACCTTGCAGTCAAAAGTGGGGCCTGTGCAGGAGAGGTGGGCATCTACCTGGATACGCAGATAACGTCTTGATTGCCTCACCCAAGTTATCGGGTCGAGCCCTATCCCATTGTAATTCACCATTTTACAACTTGGAACGCCCACGGTCAGGGCTCCTCTCTTGACCGGCCCCTAAAACCGGTTCGTCCCTTTACTTGGCTTTCGATTATTGGGCCACAATACTGGAACACCGATGCAGTAGTACTAAGGACTTCGCACTTGAATCCACGTATTCATCGATGAAGGGAATTAGTTGAACCATAACTAAGTCCCAATACCATGATCACCACATGACCGACTGCGGTTCACCTAGAATGTTTAGACATGGATGTTTCCAGTTAGTCAAAAGGCTCCTTTACGTGGTCGATGCTGCTAACTAAGTAAGTGGCGATGCGGTGGGGATTGGTCAGGGACACTCGTATTCTAAGTTGACGCCAAGGGCAACTTAGTGGTAACTCAGTACTCAGTGATGAGCGAAAGTTCCCATGGCACTGGGACTGTTCTATACTTACCTAGTCTGAGAGTCCGACAGATGAGCGGCTATGTAGCTCAATCTAACGTACTTTTCGAAATACTGTTTGAGGTGCGCTATAGCCGCCGCGTCCAATTGAATTTAGACTGCCGACTCGACGCGTATAAGAAAAGGCGCTGACTTGGAAGTCTCTTGAGCTTTCTTACCACCATACCCCGTTCTACGATGTTAGACTCGACCGTGCTCTGTGCTTCCCTACGTATGTGCATTCGAAGCTACCCCCGATATCATCCTGATAACTCATAACACCAACGCAGTGGCGGCCTGGATTGCACTACTCTTAGACTCCTTGTGGTGCTTCAGAAAGGAAGTCCAGAATATTTGGAGGCAGGTTACTGGAGTCGCTCAGTGCTACTATGGGTTTGACTTTTCTTCTCAGGCGGCCGTTCACGTTTTTCAAGGCGGTATATCTACTTGCAAGATATGTGCCCCTTCTCGCACAACCGTACGTACACTTCTCGTCCTCGAGTATGTCATTACTCATGACAACCAGGGTAGACTTGTACCTTTTGGCGCGTTTCACTCCGCCTTTCTCGCAGGAACTCTGTCAGAAATGGTTCCTCTTCCTTCATGTCTGCAATGCTTTGCTGCATATATCGTTTGATGTGATAGTATGCTGCAGAGGTACGCCTGGCCGGTCCACAAATGAAGATTGACTGACATACTGCTAGTGTTTGCGCTCTATAAAGACGTCATCTGGATCGGCATTCTTGCGTGGGTTTTGTTCGTTCTTGATGGAGCAGCTGTCGCGCTAGGAGGAGTGATCCTTTTCCTCGAAGTTGATTTTGATGCTACGTGTTCTATGAAAGCAAGAACGGCCGGTTTAGCTGTTCTGTGAGTCCCTCGATTTGCTTCCTCCATGTATAACGGTAAACTGTATGTTTCCATCCTACAGGATCATTTTTCAAAGCTTTCAAGCAGTTCTGTGGGTTCTGACTTGGCACAAACAGCAAATCATCAAGCAGGGGGTTCAAGACCAAAGCCTTCGTAGAAAGATCGCATTTCTTCAGGTATTGTTTCGTGATGGGTTGATTGCATTTATAGTTATGAGTTGTGAGTAGACCTTCCTTCAGCCTTGTCATTGCCTCATGAACCCATCCAAGTGGGCTTTGCCTTGGTGCTTTCATACAGCGTTGCAGTGCGCATTGATACCCACATTGTCTACCCGTAAGTAGGTTTGTAACACACTTACGCCCAGTGATATTCATATCTTATTCTAGGTGGACAATTTCTCTCTTATCAGGTTTTGTGTGTATTCCCGTTCTTCCCTACCTATTGGCAAGGGACTGAACACCCACCAAGTGTTGCCACTTAATCCTGAACCCGTTACATAGCAAGAGGGAGACGGCTTCGGACACGAGGATGGGAGCTTCATTACCATCCTTAAGCCGTGTCTCCTCGCAGCAGACGTCCCATTCAACAAAGCAGCTAGACCATGCGAGCATAGATCTCGTGGGCTCTCGAAGTAAAGGGGATGGCGCCTCACCTTTGACTTCGACCACTGTTGGGTGGGTTCCCAGACGTCTGGAACCCTGTCATTCCCAGGCACAGCACTAGAGGGACTGAGAACTGTTTTGAGGATATGTGATTACAGTTACTTAGCTCAGCTCAAAGCAACTTGTAGGGAGAAATGGACCAACAATTTCCTATTTTCCTTTTTTGTCTCGCTACGTCCGACGTGCACAAAAGTTGAAATCTGATAAGATGTGTTGTTAAACGTGATGAAAAGATTAGCTGATCAGAATGTCAGCAGCGGTGGCGGATGCAGTAGGGTGTAAACGGGCGCCGTATGCTGCGGTACACAGCAACACATCATCAATAGCACTACTCATTTCATGCACTTGATCCGAAGATACACTTTGATTCGCAACTCAATAGGCATACGCGTATCAACTGCAGGGTATTGTCGGGCGTTTCAGGTTCCTTCAATCAATGCAACAACAAACTTAACACGAAATTGACAATGTTATGGAGTGCCCGATATTCGGACGGGCCCTTTGTTCGGATGAAGATTTGTATCAAGACAGGGCGCCCACTTTACCCCTTGTGGTACGGAGTATGGCCATGGCCGCAACGCCCCTTTCTCATGATCGGTCAGGAAGGGTACAGCAGCCAGAAAATCCACTCTGCCCCCAAACATATTTCTGGGGCCCTGATGTGAGACTCAGCATTTAAGCCACCCATTTCGTAGCTCGGCATTGATATTGATCACCAACCATCCTCCCCCATCCCACATAACTTATATACCTCGCTCCTGCATTGACGAGACTGCAGAGGCTCAATGGTGGCAACCATGGTGGGGTCGTTATGTATGTATTATGGGCTCCATCTCGAAAGGAGCGCAAGGCGTTAACCCTCGAGTAAACCTATCCTAGGTGCATCTTGGATCTGTTTGGTTGCCGAGTTTCTGTGGAATATACCTGATGAGCGTCACTATATCTGGAGGTGAGTGTCTGTAAATCGAGCGAAAACTACACTTATCTCGACAGGTGGTCAGGACCCCAATTACCCCCGTGAAAGGGATCTATCTCTTCTCCAAGTACTTCCCTTTACTCTCACAATTGTACGTATCCCCTTCTCAGTCGTATCAGTGAAGACTGCAATGGATCACAGAGCCAACGTATTGATGCTTGTCTTCGTCGTGGAACCACCATTTCCCGAGACATTCTGTAGGGGATGGCTTGCGTTTCAGCAAGCGTCGGCATCAGCCATGGAGATCAGTTTCGAAATTTTGATGCTATTACGAGGTATTCAAAACTCGGCTTGCGATAGTCCCGAGACATACTCAGGCTGAAGTTCTCTCTTCTCAGTCTATGCACTGTATCATTGTCATTTTAAAATCCGTCTTCTTTCCGTCGGGATCGTCGTTTGGCAAGCCACGGCTGCGGTAATCTTGTGTGTGGACTTTGTCCTGACAGCCCAGTTCGATGCAGCATGCAACACAAGGCCCACTAAAATGACAATAATTATGCCGTGAGTGCTTCTTTCGGGGTCGCCGCGGATTTGGATGCCCTCACATGAATGATCCAGTATAGGGGGTTTATCTGTACAAGCCATTATCTGGGTCCTGACGTGGCTCAGGAGAAGAGCTTTGCTTATGAACCTTGACGTGCAGAGTCGAAGCCCTATTCTACACATTGTTTATCGGGACGGTACAATCGTTCTTGCTATACTGTGCCGTGAGTGGACAGGTTAGTACCGAGAGCGGTCTGCTAAGTACGACATAGTTTGTGTTGCATTCTTTATTCCGTACACCACTACGGTGCGCATTGATATTCATGGCTATACGTGCGTGGTTGTTTTAATACTCTCTTACTTGGGAACGCCCACGAGCATCACCAGATGGTCGCAATCTCTGGTGTCAGCCATCGTCCGTCAATTTCACCATCTAAGGCTTTCCGCACCTCTCTAAAGCTTGGCCTTAGAGTTGCCGATTGATCCTGAATATGTTACGCGTCGACGTTACACCTCCAGAATCCGTTCCAAGCGGTAGTGTCAGCACCAACATTACTATCGAGGCATCACCTAGATTTGTTCCGACTGATGCCAAACTGGCTACAAACGACATTCCTGCGCCTCATCCTCTGCAGAAAGCTTTACTACTGCACTAGTAACACCGTTGTATACCCGGGTGTATGGCCTCGACTACCAAAGCCACGAAATCCTGGCTGAAGTTTGGACCTTCGATGACTGTTCACCATTTGTTCTGCCTTGACCGATCAGCCATAAGCGGGCATTACCTCGCCCCCCACCCATCATCGGCGCTCGACTTTAGATACCTTGTTTCTAATAAGTGTGTACGGTTTGGGACGTTGGCGTCCAAATCGAAGCCTGTGGTGGATTAGAACACGAGGTGGTGGCGCCGGAAGCCCAAGTGCAGGGTTGTAGAGGTCTTCAAGTGCGTGCCCTCACAGGTCTGGACACACGGTCAGAAGGAGGTTGGATGCTGCCGCACTTTTCAGACGTTGTGATGGCAGTGGACCAGTGATGCTGACCTTGCAATCCATTCAGCGTCGCGAAGAACCTTTCACCGGGTAACGAACGGTTGCCAGAGCCGAACTGGTGGCGTCTATTAAATCCGACTCTTGATATTGAGTGTTCTCCGATGATCGGCTCATGCCTTAATTCGATAGCTCCAACAGCTTTTGGGAGCAACCACCTGCAACCACTCAATGAGCAAGAGGAAGGCAATCCACCGTCGAGTGGCCCTGAAGCACCCTTATCTATGTATAAATAATCTCTGATATGAGGAACGACCGAACGCTTACCCTCTTTCTACATCGCGCAACCAAAAGTTACCTTCCAGTACACTATGCAATGAATGCACCAGAATTTGAACGTACCGCTTCTCCCCGTAAGTGACGAGCTGCCCCCTGGGCTTTCAAAGCTTCACCTTTGACAAAGGAGGTCTCTATTTGACTTAGTGGCAGCCTGGGTCCTTCTGATCTTAGAATTTGTCTGGAACCTCAATGACGAGTGGTGTCATATCTGGAGGTGAATACCCTCTTTATCTGAATCTGACCTAGATAGTCCCTCACCTTCGTATTAGACAACCATGCAATGTGATTAAGTCGATTTACCTCATCTGCCGATTCCTTCCACTCTTTTCCCAGCTGTGCGTCTAACACGCTTGTTGATAGTACTCCCCGCTCACACATCTTAGTCTCAATCTATTCCTGGTTACCCATTTCTTTGAAAAGCCGCCAGTTCCCTCTGAATTATGTCGTACCTGGTTGATCTTCCAGCATTTTACAGCAATGATTATTCAGACCCTGCTAGAAGGAATCTTACTCCTCAGAGGTAAGAGGGATTTTACTGACCTTAAAGCTCGACCTCTGAATCCTGTCCAGTTTATGCGTTGTATCAGCATACAGTAAAGATGCGCATAGTGACAGTCACTATATTTGTAGCTCAAGCAATGCTATCTATTGCTCTTTTCGTAGACTTCACCGTGTTCCGTGCTGTTTTTGATTCCAAATGCTCTTCCAAAGCCGGAGTTGGAGCTACCATTCACGCGTGGGTTTCCCCTTCAGGAATGAAATGGAAAGATTGCATAACTGATCCAATGGTAGCATCAGCTTTCTGTTGGTTCAAACTATCCTGTGGCTATTGACTTGGCTCGGGCGGAGGAATCTTATAGAGTATGCGGGGTTGGCCAGGCGTATGCCCCTACTTCATGTTCTGTTTCGTGATAGCAGCTTGGTTTGGGCCGTAATGTGCTGTAAGTGGTCAGTTGGTGACTGACCGTTGACTAGCTACTGAACACTGTTTGGCTGCCTTACAGTATCCTTTGCATGTGTCATCCCGTATGTCCAGCTCGTGTGTGTGGACATCCACGTTGTATATGCGTGAGTTGTCTTTTTGACCGGAATATCGAGCAGTTTACGAATGAGCTCCTTATTTTGCAGCTGGCCAATTAGTATAATGTCTGTCCTGGTCCGTATCCAGTTCCCCTTCGTTTCTTGTTGCTCATGTTAACTGACTGAAGCTGCAGGGGTGCCGTCTCATCCTCAATACCCTTCGTATTAAGTCCTATTCTCCCCGCAATGTCCCCAGCACCTCGGCCATTCACCTCCAGCAAAGAAGTCGTATTCAAGAATGCCCTGATGTCTGGGAGCTGACCACCCACCCCGATACAGCGTCGGTTTCGGGCGTCGTGTCGGACCGCCGAGGTGGGATCACCATGAGCGAAAGAGCGGATCATACTGCTATGAGCTGAGCGAAGCGGCCCCACTAGCATGGTTTGCATAGGGAACAAGCTGTAATGTATTCATCATGTATTTATCATTATCCTGGACATATATTGCTTACAATGTCGCGATAGCAACTTTGTGCTACACTCATTCACCTGTGTGACTCAACCTTCAATGTTTCATGAATGCTTTACGAGTCCAATACACGACGTGTTGACTTCAGAAGGAGTTTCCCTCGGTGGGTCTTTGCGACATATTCTCTCAGAGTGATATACGGCATCCACCTGACTTGTAAGGCCACATTAGGTGGGGGTCCGTCTGTGGTTCGCATGTTCACGGCGATATTTCTCCGAAATATACCTTCAGAAAATACGAGGCAGTCGGCCGAAATCCGTTTGGCATTCACCTATAGTTCACGGTCCCTAGCGCCTCGGGAGCCGAACGCGTTATTCAATCATCCATTTTTACTTTTCACTTGCCTCATTGCGACATTTGGTGGGCCGAAAGCTTCTCACGGCACCAATCGAACACGTGACTCCGCACCCGTTTGATGCGTCGGAACGTGTCAAAGGTCGAACTTCCCAAAGTTCCAATACTTTGAGTCTGACCTTGTCGCTTAACGTATTAACGTACAGCAAGACGCGGTTTCGGTTCTTGGCTCTGAAAGCCAACTATATGTCGTACTCTCTCGCTTATCATTGTTGCTCGCCGCAGAGACCTGCAAATCACCGATCACTTAACCTTGAAGCTCGACGATCCCTTCCCCGCGGTTCGAGGTGTCAAAAAATATGCTCTCCCTCGAGGAATATCCCCCCATACCCTTTGCTTCCTGCAAACGAACTTCGGTGCAAGGACAAATTTGACCTTCTGAGCTAATCGGCTTCTCGACATGATTGCCTCTCATCTTATGACCCCAGCGCAAATTAACTGTCTCAATGGAAGACGTCCGGCTTAAAGCCGCTAGCCATCCAGGAGATTTCGACCATGGTGGTGCCGCCCTGCTGGTCTCTCTGTACCGACATGATTTTACTCTGTATACTCATGGCCGAAGTCGTACTCGGTTTCGCGGCTCTGTTTCGGTATTACGCCCCTTGACCGCAGCGACACTACTATTCTCAAAAGCTATATAACTGGAGGGGGTATGACGGTTGTCCCCAACCCATCGGTTTCCAAACCCCAACTCAACCCACATTCTTTTGAACAACACGTTCTTTTATAATGCAGTCCAAACTCCTCAGTTTATTGTCTGTTCTCTTATATGTTACTCAGATATTTGCTTGGAGCAATGTCGTATACGTCATCCGCGAGGCCGAAAAGGCCAGCATGGGTGCAGGAGGGTTAACTCCTGTTGGTCGCTCTAGGGCGTCTTCCTGCTTGGTTTCTGTACGTGTCCTCTTATGCTTAAGAGTTTCAGTTACTGACTCCAGCACTTGTTGCAGCGCTTTGGCAAGGCGAGCGGGGCAGACATTGGAAAAATCATATCGTGTCGGCCAGATCCCGATACGGGAAAATGTGATGCTGCATTCCAGACGGTTGCGCCTCTCGCGGCGGACCTCGGACTCAGTGTTGACGTTACCTGGTATGCTCCCAGTTCGGAATCCTATGTGTCGCAACCAATTTCTTGCTGTAGCACAACGGATGAAACAAAGAGCATTAAGACCTGTCTCTTTGAAGTCATTAAGTCATTCGCTGCGACCAGCGCCAAAGGCATTTTGGTAGTCTGGGTCAGTACCTCGAATTCAAACGAACACAGGCTATTGCTAACTGACGAGAAGGACACTGAAGAAATGGATGGCGTTTTTGATAACTTTGACTTCGAAAACGACGATCCAGATTTTCCCGATGAATAGTGTGTCTTATACCTCATGCGCAAGCGTGAAACTAACGAATTGTGTACAGCCCCGACATGGTCGCCACAATCAAGAACAATGTCTTCCTTGGTCTGAACTCCGAGCTTTGTCCTTCTCTTGATGGAAATTCCGGCTCTCCGCTTACTGCTCCCTACACCATCAATCCCGCTATCCCTACTCCCACTCCTACGGCTAGCGTTGTTCCTCGTGATATAACTCCGGAAGTCAGTAATCCTGTCCCAGTGGTCACACTCGGTGCAGAGGAATTTTCCTTGTCCCTCACGACTTCCTCGACTATCACAGCCTCAGCCGGTGCATCCGCTGTTTCTCAACTCAATTCTTCTTCCATCCCTCCCACATCTTCCACCTCGTTGGTTACTGCAATCAGCATCGCCACTCCCCTCACCACGACCTTTGCTCCTCCAGTCGTAACGATCACATCCAGCACTGCAAGTTCTGGATCTTTTGCCGAAACAGAACCCACTCCCTTCGCGATTGACGTCGAAGTTGACATCAACGTTGGCGGTCACCCTCGCAAATCTCCCAAGGGGTGTAAATATGCCAATCCACACTACACCATCCACCACGCATCCCCTTCCACGATCTTGAGCCTACCTACAAGTTCGACGACGGACAATCTTCCCTTCAGCACTGTGGTTTCTTCCAGTGCGCCCGAAACAAGCGTCAGCACAACCTCTGTCCTTTCCGCCGTGCTGCCTACACTCTCCGCTGTTCCATCTTCCATCGACTCCTTCAGCGCCAGTTTCACAGCTAGTTCTGCGGCGACAGATGCTTCCGCTAAGTCCGTTGTATCTTCTACGGCTTCAACATTCCCACTCCAGACTCCCTCCTTTGGAAATTTTCGTCGTATGATCAAACGCCATAAAAAGCGCGAGGCTCTCAGGTTGTGATTTCACCTGACATACCGTGATACCAAATTGACTCCTGATACTTCTGCGTTGACCCAGCCATGTAGATTTGTTTAAGCCAGGATGTACGGAATGTCCTAGTCGATCGTGAATATACACCTTTATAAGCTCTGGTGTGCAATTGCGTGTCGCGCATTGGCCTGGAGCGGGGATGGTATGGTAGCGATACGTCATTATTAGCTTTGAGTTGTGAGTTGGTTGAGAACAAGAACTCAACCAGATCTGGAGTTTGCCGCTTAATGGGAGATGACAGTGAGAGCCTGTGAGAGCTTGAATTGATGACATAAACAAGTCTAAACACAATTCCTTGAGTCTTTGTTCGTAAAGACTGGAACTCCAATCATCCATCCATCTCGAAAGCCGTGACTCTTCTTTACTGTTGTGCACTGTGTGCTCCATCCTGTTTTACCGTATTCAGCGGGAACTCGTCTGTCGGTGATGTCGGGTCGCGAAAGTCCTCATGGGGACTTTCCCTTTGCGGTATCCGATATTGGCTCGCGCTTCTGCTATACATATGGGTCAGAAGACGGTGTGCGAGAAAATCTATACGTGTCTCTTCTTCCCCTTTTTGCTTATCATTTGGTCCAAATTTGTCCCCACAAACACATGGTCAAAGAGCGGTAGCCCCGTCTGTCTACCGTAATTCACCGTTCCCCCAGCGACAGAGCGCTTCAGGATGTCCCGTTTGCGTTGTCTGGTTTCTATCCTCTTGATCCTTTTACTTGGGAGCGTCTTTACTTGCGGTTTAGATACTCGAGCCTCAGCGGATGCGTTCCCTGATCTCTATGAAGCTTCCGTGGAGGAACTTCAAAGCGGGCTGGAAGCTGGGCATTTCACCAGCGTCGACCTCGTCAAGGTAAATTGACTATCATAACTTTGTGAGATCTTTACCCAACATGTTATGAACCAGGCATATTTTGCCCGAATAGACGAAGTTAACCTCAAGGGACCAGCTCTGCGCGCCATACTCGAGATAAATCCTTCGGCTCTTTCTCAGGCTGCTGCTCTGGACCATGAGCGAAAAACTAAGGGGAAGCGGAGTTTGTTGCATGGCATCCCTGTCCTTCTGAAGGTCATATTACTCGTTATCATGTCTACTACCATCTCACCACAAGCACAGGACAACATCGCTACAGTTGCTTCTGAAGGCAAGATTGCCGTGATAGCTTGTTATAATATTTCGCTTACGACTCAGCTGGGCAGGTATGAATACGACTGCGGGCTCATTCAGTCTGTTGGGCTCCATTGTACCCGATGATGCTGGCGTGGTCAAGCGACTCCGTAGAGCTGGTGCTATAATTCTCGGTGAGTGATCACCAACATCTTTCTTCATGTCTTTCTGACGCTCCAGATGATCAGGAAAGGCCAATCTATCTGAATGGGCTCATTTCAGGGGAAACCTACCTTCCGGTTGGTCCGGGCGTGGTGGGCAGTGTACCAATGCATACTTCCCAAACGCTGATCCCTGTGGTTCCTCATCTGGCTCTGGTGTTGCTGCCTCTATTGGACTTGCCGCCGTGACCCTTGGAACGGAAACTGACGGGAGCATCACATGCCCTTCCAGTAATAATAATCTTGCGGGAATCAAACCGACTGTCGGCCTGACGTCTCGCGCAGGAGGTCAGCTTGATGAAGCTTTTAGTCATCCGCACTGTTAACGAAAGCATACCTAGTCATACCAATATCTGCCCACCAAGATACCGTAGGACCGATGACAAGATCGATGACCGACGCGGCCATCGTGTTGTTTGTAATCGCTGGGAAGGATCCCAACGATAACTTCACCCTCGCTCAACCCGATCCTGTCCCTGATTATACCAGGGCACTAAATAAGCATGCACTTCGGGGGAAGCGAATTGGCGTGCCTCGTCATGTCTTCCTAAATAACAGCATATCTGGCGATGACCCTTCGGTGAATGTGGAATTTGAGAAAGCCCTTCAAGTCATCAGAAGCCTTGGCGCAACTGTCGTCGATCCTGCTAACATTCCCTCGGCGGAAGAAATAATCCGTTCAAACAACGAGACCATCGTCCTTGACGTCGATTTTAAGGTGATTCCCCTGCGTGCGCTCCTCTCTCGTCCCTAATTTGTTTTCAAGGTCCAACTAAATCAGTGGTTTAAATCTCTACTCGCCAACCCGTCTGGTGTTCGCAATCTTGCAGGCGTCATCAAATTCAATGACAATAACCCAGACCTCGAGGAACCACCCCGTTTTGAGGACCAGTCCGAGTGCGTTTCAGAATGACAGCAGATCACCGACTGTGGCCAGACCGCTAACATGCCAATCTCAGATTGATCGAGTCCGAAGCGACCAAAGGCTTTAACGATACCTACTTCAGAGCTCTTGCCTTTGACAAAGACCTCGGATCAACGAGAGGCATCGATGCCGTACTCCAACAACATAAGTTGGACGCACTGGTTCTCCCAGCCACGGGTTTTACTACTGTCCCACCTGGTAAGCTACCCACTTTAAATCGTATTCATATTCAAGTTTAATCTTTTGACCCTAAATCCAGCCATCGTTGGATATCCCATCGTCACTGGTACGAAACACATCTTTCCATCACATGCTTCAAGTTTAGCATGAACTCACATATGCTTCAGTTCCTCTTGGATTTTTCCCGGATAATGTGACAATTGGACGTGCAGGGCCTATCACCGTTTATCCAGCACCAGGTGTTCCCTTTGGCCTTTCCTTCCTAGGAACAGCGTTCTCTGAATTCAACTTGATCGGATTCGGCTATGCGTATGAGCAAGCTACAAAGACGAGACTGGCAAAAAAAGCGTTCCCTGCCGCTATTCCCAAGACTCAATTAAAAGATGTGGTCTCAAAATGACCCGTGGAGTAACGTCGCGTTCCTCGAGCGCATAGAAGCCGCATTTTCTCATATGATAGGCTGGGCATTTACTTTGACTCATTTCTACTTCTCGTTCTCTCGTATGTCCTCTCAACTTCGCGTTCAACTGTCTCATTGTCCCTGTCTCTTTCCCCCTCTAACTCCGATACCTCAGCGTAAGTACATACTCACATCTGTAACCCGGACGAGTCCGAATAAATTTGGCCGTTCAATACCCTTCCTGCTTGCTCGACCCTCGAGTCACCGCTGAAAGTCAAAGCATCTGCTCTTCTTCAGTTTGTCAGATTTGTTGGATGGAGTTCCTGATTTCTCCATCAAATGCCATACACGTTCGTCCCTCGGACCCATGACCACTCTGTCCAGTGTCGCATTCCTTGACCGCTATAAAAGCCTTGATACCACGCCCCCAAACTGGCAGGTTACCCCCTTGAACTCAAAGAAACCTCATATTGGCTTCTGGGATTATGTCCTTCAAAGTCATCTTGCCCTTAATTGCTTGCTTTGGTCTCGTTGCGGCCATTCGCAACAGTATCTATATCATCTCTGAGGCCGAAACACCTTCTCTCGGCTTGGATGGTCTTACACCCGTCGGCTTCAAGAGGGCGACGGAGTGCATCCCTAAAGTAAGGGCCCTTGCGATGGTCCTTGGTAGAACAACCTCACCTTCGCCATAGGTTTTTGCGCCTCTGAACATCGGCCTTATTACTGCGTGCACTCCGGACCCAACAACTGGCGCATGTTTTGCATCAGTCACCACGGCCACACCCCTTGCCAATTCGCTGAACCTAACTGTCGACACTAGCTGGTAAGAATCGAAAAAGCAATTTGCTTAAGGGCAACGGTAAACAATAATCATACTAGCGGTGTGACCGAGGACGCGGAAGACGACTGTATCCCAACTCTCGTGGATAATTGGGCAGCTAATAACACCAAAGCCATACTCATAGTCTGGGTAAGCTTTTCATAAGTCCTGCAGCTAACATCGCTGAATGCGCTGTTAGGATAATGCCCAACAAGATTCTCTCTTTGAGAATTTGGACATTGAGGCACCGGGTGACGACCTGGACGACCTTGGAGTCTAGTAAGGAGAGAGTTTCTATTGCTTCAGACTTATTATTTATCGACCTCCCTAGCCATGATGTCATAACGACCATTCGTAACGAGCAATGGATCGGTCAGACTTCCCAGAATTGTCCGGACATTGATGGGCAGATGCCTGGTACTGGCATCTTCAGCCGACCTAGTGGTCGTTGAAGGAAAGAGATAATGTGTACCACCATAGTAGTGAGATCTTGATTTTTGTACTAAAAACCCCACCTCACAGAGAAAATATTAAAGTTATATTGGCCGCAACTGTGAGTGATCCCATGGTTTCATTTATCTCTAGACACCGAATCCATGAAAGGAATCCTTATTCTGTAGATACTCAAATAATGCGACTCGCGGAAAAAATAACTGGCGGGGAACATGTTAAATGGAACCAAAATGGACTTGATGCAAAGGGTAGGGAAGGAAATATGCTCGTGAACGACAGTCAAAGGAGAAGGCTAAGCGAGGGAACAAATGCCCTGTCTCTTGATTTAGATGCTCGGGGTGCAACGATCGCAACTGGAGTATTAGGGCGTGATTGTCGGAGGAAGGAGGAGCACGGTGAGAAATTTGGCTGCTCAATAGTCTGCAAGCCCTTGTCGTGGTAGTGAATATGGGTGCTCCCAAATTTCGCCGTAATTACGGCTTCCGGACACGGTGTGACGGGCAAAACTTACGAAAAAGTATCGATCAGCCCTGAAAATAAGTCATCTTGATTCCTCGACTACCGTGTTGGTATGCTCTTTGTTTCGAGGTTGGAAGCAAATTTGCTGTCGGCAATGCTAAGAACCCTTACGGTCGGACCCCGCTCTACTCACGGCTACCATTCATCCAGTCCTCCTCCTTTCTTGATGGTCCTCTTCCCGGTCGTCAGACGATTTAGGAGTTCACATGTCGGAGATACCAATTGACGATGCATTCGGAAAGATTGGGGTCATCATCGGCGCAGGTAGGGACGAATTCCTTAGCAACATTTTGCAAGCTTCCTCCCAATGAGGATTGGAAAAACCGGTGAACACGATGCATGATGAAGGTGGCGGCCGCGGACGTGAACAAAAATGTCCCAACCGGCAAAGTGAAACGACCTTCGCTAGTTGGCACGTCACGGCATCCTTTCCTTGCGTTCTGTATCAAGATTGTCAACTCATACCATCGACAACGGAATATCACATTCATCCCAAGCAGAAAGACTCCGCCTCATATTCTCTGAATGGTGTCTTCTGTTACCAAGTTCCGAGATATCGTCGTCCCCCCTCCCAACCACCTTGGACGCTATTGTTTTGTCGACTGACTCAATCGTCAGTGCGCCTTCCCGTATGCTCACCTGATTAATGATGTTTACGAGTACACTGCCATCAGTTGCTAAGAGTCCAAGCCCTCAGGCCACCGCCTCAGCACCTGCTAGCAGCACACATGGCCCGGGAGAACCACTTGTCCACAGCTTCCTTTAAATATAAGGCTAGCTTCCGTGTGTGCTCGATCCCGGGGTCCAGCTGGTCAGTGTCTTGACACGTACCGGGATGAGTGGAAGTTGACATTGGCTGGGACGTCATATTTAACACGTTAAATATCCTGGTCGTGATACCGCACCTCCGGTTGCAACCGGTTCTCGCCTTTCGTGTGGGATTTGGATGCAAATGAAACACTTGTGTGGCCTGAGCCTCGTATCTCCCAGGGCTTTCGTGATGGTCTCAAACCTGATCCTCATTCCTGAACAACCATCTACTTGGCGTACACCTGATTTAAGACCTTAAACTGATTCCAGTGGTCACTAGCCCAACCAACGTGCACAGCAAATGGGAATGATATAGGTGGAGCCCGGCCCTCAAACTCGGCACTCAGCATCCAGTACTCAACACTCAGCACCCGGCATTCAAATCGGCATCCTAGCAGCCTCTGGACTATCCAACGGCTCTGAACATGACTCTCCTTCTAGTGCTACTGAGAAAGCTTAGCTTTAGTGCCCAATGCTACTAATATACCTCACTATCACTCGTTACCAGGTCACTATCTGCGGTATCAAAGACGTGATGTGCAGTATAGGAAGCGCCGCACTAAGACTGGTTTGTAACCATGGTCCCGCGGTTGATGTCCATAATCGTTCACGAGTGGGAGCCGTATAAAGTCCCCTAAAGGTGGGATTCTGGCGAGCGTCAGATGGGTCGCTTGATGCTCCCCTGGTCCCTTGATGTCTTCAAACTCGACTGTTACTCCGCTGCTCTCCTTTGACAAGTCAGGTGAAAACAAAGCTCACCAGAAAATTGTGATTGTTGAATTAGCCAATGATGCCCACCGACCCCTTCCAAGCACTCATTCCAGAACCCTGTTTAGTGGAGCTGCTTCACGGTGGCTGGAACATCGACGGCTAGTGGTTATTCAGAATAATACAGAAATCGCATATCAGTTTAACGGTGCGTTTTGATTGGCTTCAACAAGGCCTTCACTCAAACCCGCAAAGGTACTGGGATTGCCGTTGTTGGCTGGGAACATGAACAACATGCACCGATACCAGAACATTACCTACCTCGCTGGTCTTGTTTTGTGGACGGACATCCTATTGATCCTTCGAGCACCCACGGTGGAACCGACATTCCTGCCGATGGAAGGAAACGGATTTGCCAAACCAAATCTCTTCAACCTGGCCTCCACAATCTCACTGTCAAAGTAGACGTCTCCCACCTTCCTGCCTTCTTTCATAGCATTCGTTACATACCTCTGCCAGACCACGGGGACCTGAATAACCCTTTTCTGAGGATCAATTCTAGCGACCCTGATATCAAAGGGAGCTGGCACTTCCGTGTGCATGATGGTTCGCAGAATCCTAACAAGGAGTCAGGACCAAGCAGGGACATGACCGTCGAATTCCATGGCAAGTGTTCCTTTCACCACCAATAAGTAATCCTTTCTCTGATTATCCGTCCAGGTCGCACCCTCCGATGGTTTGGAAATGCCAAGGGCGTGAAAACCCTGAACATGACTCTGGACGGGTCGCCAATTACCGTGGACGTCCTCACACGTGATAAACATCCCCAACCAGTTTTCTCTGTTGACGCGAAGAACCAAAGTGCCCAGACCCACACCCTTACCTTCACACCGCCCCCACATGCACGAATCTCGCTCAGTTATCTAGTAGAAACCCATGGTGACCCCACGGAAGCCCCACCCCCGAGCACCAACAGCGGATCAGCAGTTCCCAAGGCCGTTCTAGCGGTGTCAATTGTAGGAGGGATTGTGGGACTTCTTTTACTCGCCCTAACTGTGGGCCTCGCTATCAGGGCCATTCGTAAACGGCGTCAGCACAATACCTGGAAAGACTCTGCACTCCCCTCATCGATTATGAATCCCGGCTCTAAGATATCCTCAAGCCCCTCGTTCAGCCGCGAGGTGGTTACAGGAGACATTGAATACAATCCGGAAGCACAGAAAAAACTAGATAATATGCACAATATGCAACTCACGGAACCTTCAGCAGCAGTCATTCTTCATGCAGATAGCGGACTGCGAATCCCCCTTCGAGTGTCGGAGGTTCCTCCTCGTTACACTCAGATTTGACTGTATATATACGGTAATTCTGTTGTCCTCCGTTTCCTGCAACATGATTACATTCTTCCCATTGATCATTGTTAGAGGGGGGCTTTCAGTATAGTGGACTGCTAGGCGAGAGTGATGATAGTAACACAAATTCCCGACTCGATTCAAGGAAGGACACACAACCACCTTGTATGATCCTTCCGTAAAGGTCGCCTAAAAGGGACACGTGTGTGGACAGGTAGGCTTTATCAACGAGCATTATTATACCACTCGTAGCAGAAGGATAGAGGGATATAAAGTTAAAGATACTTGGGCCGAACCCCACGCGGCAAGTGCACTGATATAGGCCTTTTTGTGGATGAATGATGCCTCAGCGCTCAGCCACCAGTGTGACCACAGTCACTGTGCATTTAATTAAGTACCATCATATGTCAGTCAGCATACATCATGTCTAGGCCTCTCTCCGACACCCAGCGACTAAAACGGAGCGCACTCGGCACTAGGGGTAGGGCCGAAAAAGGATACCAACCTGGACCTTACGATTACTCCTTCCAATCGTTACCTTTCTTCTTCCCAGCCCCTTCCGTGCTAAAAAGTATATTTGACTATCAGGCTACAACATCACACAAACTATCCGTCGGCGAAGCCATCATTTGCGACCGCTGTCTTTTACATGTCGTAACTTTTAGATAATCCGCCCATACCTTAGGCTTATAAGTATATGCCTTCTTCCCAGTGGATGTTCCCTTTCCTGATATCCTCACGTCCTACTTCAGAACTCCAAGCCTGACTAGACCCCATGGGCACTCCTACACCGGCCTCTCCTACACCGGCCTCTGTGCCTCAAATTGCGACCATGCATGAACACGGACTCGCTGAAGCAGGCCAAAACATCTCACAATCTTCCAAAGAAATCGTAGACAGCGAAGATTCGGTGGGTCACGGTGCAGCTTGGCTTGTCGTTCTTGCAACGTGCGCATCATCGTCCTTCTTCCTCTCTCGTGGATTCAGATTCTCCCTTACAGGTGGCTGGTACAGTTTTGCACCTATGGGTGCGTGTTCTTTTTGGTCGTTATGATGCTTTTTCGCTTCGTTGAGCACAGTGTTTCACCAGCTATGTTTCGGCTTTTGGCGTCTATCAAGACTACTACACACGGGAATTCCTCAGTAATAACACGCCATCCGAAATCAGGTGAGCTCTCATGCTCTTTTGCATCAACGTTTATTGACAGTTGTTCATAGCTGGATAGGCAGCGTTCAGCTTTTTCTTCAATATGCCCTTGGAGTTGTCGTGGGCAGGATCTATGATTTGGGGTGTTTGTGAGTGATGAGCTATTCGCGGTGTTCTCGCGGTCGGAGTTAATAATGTTGTCGCGGCAGTCATCACTTGATCGGCGTTGGCACAGTTCTCCAGACGGTGTCGTTGTTCATGCTTTCACTAACACGCCGTTACCACTACCCGGAGGTCAGTCCGTTCATTAAGTGACTCTTACAGCATCCGACTTCCGTTTATTGATAACCAGTACCTTCGTAGGTTTTCCTCGCACAGGCGGTCGGAATGGGGCTGGGGCAGGCAATGCTATTTTTACCTTCCATCAGTGTTGTCTCCCACCATTTCAAAAGCCGTCGGGCGATGGCGACAGGTATTGCCGTTTCGGTATGTCCAATCACCCTGGTCCTGGGTTATCTCCTTCTCACCTAGCTTCTTCAGGGGGCATCAATAGGGGGTATTGCCTGGCCGATATTGCTGAATCAAGCTAGCCAGAAACTGGACTTTCCTAACGCCGTTCGTATAACTGCAGCTATCATGGGTGTTTTCCTACTTGCAGCGAATCTGCTATATTCCATTGCTTGTTCAAGACAGAAAGGCACTCAGACGTCAACCTCAAGCCGACCCGATTTCCGCGCAATATTTTCGGATTGGGCATACTTGATATCAATAGCATCGTGAGTTCGAGAATTTCGTGGACTTCATTGATGGTCAGGGGTAACTATCGTACACAGCGCATTTTGTATCAACCTCGGACTATTCTTTCCATGTCAGTTATGTTACACTGCGTCTATTATAGCACACCCCATCGTGGCTGACAGTCGTTGTCACGTCTAGACTTTTATCTGCAGTCTTATGCCCTTTCGAAAGGAATACGAACATCACTCGCTTTCTATCTCGTATGTCCTCACCCCAGAAATCGAAGTGAGATTCTCACTACTGATCTTATAGCTCGCGTTCTTGAACGTAGGTAGCGTCTTGGGACGCCTCCTTCCCAACTTCCTTGCGGATAAATTTGGCACATATAACATGCTTCTTCCGTCACTCTATATCTCCTCGGCGCTCGTCTTCGCTATGTTCGGTATTAACGATTTTACCGGCCTGACAATCTTCGCAGTACTTTATGGATTTTGGTCTGGATCATGTACGGGCGTTCACATGTCAGATCTTACGCGAGTTACTGATTCTCCACCCGTGCTGGGTAGACGTTTCTCTCATTCCCTCTTTGCTTGTGCAGTTGAGCACTCATTCGGGAGAACTAGGGTATGTCCAGTATGTGCTTTAAGAGTCCCGTTCTTACTGCTCTCGCTACTTCAGGGTTCGGATGGGCATAGCGTTTTCAATAGTAGCGATTTCCCTCTTGGCAGGAACTCCGATTGAGGGTGTCTTGTTGCGGGCACAAAACGGGGGATTCGAGTGGAGCAGTTCAATCATCTTTTGTGGCGTAGGTGTTGCGTCTAGCTCCATCAGGTGCTCCACACTCATTGTTTAAAATTTATCAGACCATTATTGCATGCGGCTCAATTGGAATGACTATCTCGCGATATTTGTACATTCGAAGTCGTCGAATATCTAGACATAAACGATGTGTGTGATATGGGCGGAGGTGTGGGTGACAGGCAGGATATCGATAGAGAAGAATAGATGAACCATGCCATTTTGACACCGACCTTAAACATAATGTCGTCCCGAGGTGCTCCACGGTATGCGGAGCATGACCCAATTTTCGTCCACATTATGCTGAGGCCGACATTAAGGCCTGAACTTGATTCCCATAAGTCTTCTGCAAGTTCTCGAGCTGCTCCTGGAAGAACTGCTGAGGATATGAGACATGGGCTACTGGGTCGGCTTCTTGGGTCTCTGATGCCGCTAATCGGGAGTATGCAGCTTGGTAACCAGCTGTTTGTTCCTCGTAATCGATCTCCGTGATGCCTGCGTGCGGATCTTCGTCCGATTTCTTCGACAGATGTTGGGGTTCACTGAAGAGCTTGACAACAGCTTGGTATGCTTGAGGCCTGTAAAACTGATGAGCTGCACTGAGGTAAACGCGAACAAGTAGCCCGTACCATGCCTGGATGAATGGGTCCTGCATCATGTATTTGCTCTGGCACAAGAGTCGGATCATCCCAACAACTGCGAGTTTCCTGTCCTTGTGTGGAACCTTGGGCGCTTGAGGGATGATGAAGTTGGTCAAAATCTGCGACCATAACCTAACGCCAATCATGAGGAGTTATTATTCGTGTTATTCAGAGGCACATACTGCGGCTGGATTCCTTCCACCACAGCAATCAGGTAGTCCGGTCCGAGTCCTTCAATGTTGATGGCCATTGTATACATAATGAACCGCGCAAAGAGGTATTCGTACGTAGCTGTTTTACTTGTTTGCATCCGCGTGAGCAGGGTCACAACGATGGGCTTCATATATTGCTGCAGATCATTTCTGGATGTGTGATTCAGTTGTAGCTCTACCAAAGAAAGAGTAAACCACCCTTACGGTTTGACATGTAGAACGACAGAATTCAAGAGCTCGAAGCCCCAAGAGTCGTTGACCTTAGAGGGAATCAAACGCTGTTGAACAACGGCAAGCACCGACGCCACTTGTCCAGCTGCGAGCATTTGCGCACTATCCCTAGCGATGAAAGCTTTCAATAACTTAACCAGACCAGGGATGCTGCCTTTTTGCTGCCATACAGCGGGCGTGAGAAGGAAAGGCAGCAGGCTACGATATTCACCCGGCACGTCACTGCCGTGAAGTTCAAGCATTTGGGCCAAAATCTGGAAGGAGTATGGGATATACTCTAAACTCGAAACATCAACACTTTCGCCGTGCGCCAAGATAACGGACATACGATCAATATCTTGTTGAAGAATAATTGTGAAAGGACCGAAAAGAGCTTGCTCAAATACTGGTAGGGTAGTTGGTGACCCAGCCACAACGAATCTAGAGAACAAATCAGATATGTTAAATCTACGCGAAGCCTGACGCACCTCATTAATCCGGAGATACTCTCGAAAATGTATTGGTCGAAGTTAGGGTTGCTTGGGTTTTTTGAAATAATGCCGAGAATGTTCACGAGGCGGCTCAGTGTTTCCTGGTATGTTGGAGTTAACGTTTGTCGGGCGGTCAAGATGACTCGCATAGCACCTGTTTATTGCCTTAATTCCAAGTATGGGATACTGGGACTCAAACACTTACAACGCATAAGATGGTCGTTCTCCGCCACCTTTTCTGGAGTCCCGCGGGCCTCGATCTTCGATAAAATGATCCTAACAAGGTCAGCGGCATAATCATGTATATCTGCCTGTGCGAAGCTGGAGGGAAACAGGTGAGCCTTAACAAGGTTGACAACGACTTAGACACTCACATGAGTTGATTGTTCTGTTTGATGAGTAGTATGCGATCAATGGCGATGGCGGCATACGTATGAGTAACATAATTGCTAGAGTTGAGGTGTCTCGCAAGAAGGGGAAGGACGGATAGGAGCTGCGGTTTTGTTAACTGGGAGAAAGCATGAACTACCTCGTGCATAGCATATTGTATTCACTTACCTGGTTGCGGAATGTATGAAGAAAACGGATAGCATCGACCTGTAGGATGGGGTGCACCGTTCCGTCTGCCGCTTGCAGGTCTTGGAACACGTGTTCAGAAAAGAACTGGACGACGTCCACGAGAGCATTGACGGAAGTGACACCATACTAAAAAGAATAGGGTATAAGCACGCAAGTAAGTTTGACAGCAAGAATACTATATACCTTTGTTGTTGATCCCTTTGTCGCAACGGCAGTCAGCATGAATATAGCACGATCCTTCGCTTTCCAATTTTCCGCCTTGTTGGACGTATAGGTGCTAAGATCGGCATTTATGAAGGAACCCACTATCTCGGTTGTCTCGGCTTCAAATCCAGCACCGACAAGGGATCGCAGAACGTCGGCTGCGGCCTGCCGCCGACTTCCGCTGTCAAGTCCAGTGGACGGAAGGGCGAGATCCGTTCTGATGTACTCCAAGGGATCGTCCTCGAACTGCTCGATTTCATGCTCACGCAGGGCTACATTGGGCACAACTACGCCCTGCACAAGGGATGATATGGTCTCGCGAGAGGAAAAAAGAGGTTTGTAATAGCCCGAATGGATGGCGGTAGAAATGAATCTCAAGGATTGAGATACAAGCTAATGGCAAGAATGAGCCTCGATGAGGAAAGTGTTAGAATAGTGCAATCGTACGTGATCATCTGAGATATTGGGTAATTTGTTTGCTCCGATGAGGGTCCAAACTCCTTGAACGAACATTTCTACGGCTGGCGACTTTTGTAATTGATCAGGGTAGAGTTTAATGAACAACTTGATCGGCACCAATTAGAAGTAATAATCTTCAATGACAGGATCACTCACCTCCGCAATCTCAAGTATCCCGGTTTTTACTTGGGCAGGGAGGGAAGGAGCGACATCGTCTGGCTGGTGATCATCATGAAGATGAATGTCGAACAAAGCTAACAGGCTGGCATACTCACATCTGGCCTGAGTTCAGCCGGATCCCAAGCCAAAAATGCGAAGAATAATCCCCTCTCCTTTCCAAAGAACTCGTCATAGTTATCTTCAATAGCCGGTGGGAGATCCTGGCATGTCAAGTCGTAGAATATGTCAATTAGAAGGACCATCGCCTGAGCAAGCTGGGTATAGTTCGGGGATGAGGGTGACGCGAGAAGGAGTCGGGAAGTTGCGCGGAAGAGTTCGAGGAAAGGATCCATGAATTTGGAGAGAACGAAGTTGATGACAGTGAATAATGCGTCTGAGCGTACTTGAGCACGCCATGGACGAAAGATTGAATGAGCGGTTTCCAGGACACCAATATTAACATTGTAATCAGTAGGAGATAAGGACGCAACCAATTGCTAACGGCGTGATCAGTTTATGGTGTCCCTCGAGGAAGAGCATATGACTGACATCCAGGAGATCGGGCCACTTGCTCGGAAAGTCGAATTCAGCAATGAGTGATACAGCCTCTGCTATTTGTGTGCGTATCGTTTTGTCTGTCGGATTGGACAAGGCAAGCATAGCAGGCACTAATTGACTTCTCAGTGTCGTTTTGTCCTGCTCTGGGAGGGGCTGGACATCCTAGAAAAATTGATGAATTACATGTGTGAGTTAGGTTTATGAGGAATCCACCTCTTCCCATCTAGTTTTTGCAAGGTTTTTGAGGTAAATGCTGGCAGCTAACCTCGCGGACCGTTCTTGTGATGCATTGAGAACGAGTTGAAGCAAGGCTCCGAGGAAACCTGGCTGGGTAGAGATCGCGGTGAGATTCTGCTCTGCTTGCTTTCTTGTATCTGGCTTGAGGGACGCGACGAGGAGAGTTGGAAGATCTGCCATCCTGAAGATGAAAGAGGTTCAAATGATAAAGGACTCGATGAGGTCAGACGCGTTCTCGCATCGTCACGTGACCATACTAGTATTTATGGGGTTATCAGATCCCCCACCCCCCCTTCTGCATTCGATGCATGGACTAATAATATTCGGAGAAACGGAACAGAACAGTTGGGAGCTCGATGCCCTGCGATTATGTATTGACTAATCTACCGGTTGATGAAAAGCTGCCAAACTCGGTCAGCATACTGTTGGAGTATAGGTTATTTGCGGCAGGCCGAGCAAGCGGTCAAAGACTGGGCTTTAACAACAGTCTTCGCGGGACGAAGCCTGGTCCAAAACGAAAAACAGGAAAAAATACGTCAGTGAGCATAGAAGGACTCCGCGACTCGCAATATCCGACGCACCACTGCTTGCAGGTGGTGTTACAGTTGGGGCAAGACGGGCTGTGGCTAGAACTGTAGCGACATTTATCAGAGTTACAATCAACCTAGGCGTGGTGAGCGTCTTTATTTCCGCCTTTGAGGGAGGAGCGACTCACTCGTTGCTCAGAGACCGGTGACTCGTGACCACAAGAGTGCTTTGTGCAGTGGACCTCGCGGTAGCACATTTTGAAATTGAAAGATGATAATCGAGGCTGAGAAGTGGAAGATAGGGCAATAGAGATGCGGAGGACTTCTCGCTGGCGAATCCTATTGGTGTTCCGTGGGATGAAGACAGGGTGTTGCACATCCTGTCTTTTATGCAAATTCCCTCTGCCCAGGCCAGTGCAAGGAGGGTCGTACAGAAATGGTCCCGAAGCCAAAAGTGTAGTAAGTCAACACCGAGCTTGAGCTAAGGTTTTGATTGAGGGCATGAATGTAGATCGCGGATAACCATGGGCTACTGTGAAAATGACATGGAATGCGGCTAAACCTCTCAAATACAATTGCACCGCTTCCAGGGTTTAAGACGATATGGGAGTCGTACTCTAGTCCATTTGTTTAGATGACGTTTCACTAGCGTTATGAACCCAAGTCTGGGCACACAGTATAGCCCGCGCGTCCGGATAGACTGTCTGTATGATCAAGCTCGTTGATACCAGGTATCCGGTTGTCCGAGATTGATACGTGCTGATCACAAAGGCAGATTCTTGAGTTGACCCCTATGGGGACCAAAATCCAGGGGGTATATCATCATACTGGCTGTAAATGGTAATTGCGATCGTAAGCTTGTGTGACAAAATTAGCTAGTACGAGCGCGTCCGAAGAAGACCCTGCACAAGCGTCGCGGAGAGATGCACCTGGATGCGCCAATCCTTTCGTTCGCTTCAACCTTTGCTTATGACTAATTTATTCCCGCGTTCTCCGATATCTAAAGAACGAAAATCTCTACCGCAATTAGAGTTTGCTCCGGTCACTCGGACAACTCTGAGTGCTCCTACTAGAACTAGCTTTTCATCTGCAGAAATTCTCGCCCTGCCGAGTTTCAGCCTGTAGTCTCAAAACTCATACGTATAAGTTCTGTTCTCGACTTTTTCTCGATGTCCGGTGTTAAATGGTGAGCTACTGGCTTTATTTCGCCAACGGATCAGTAAAGTTCCGGAGGTAGTCCTAGTTCAAAACTCCACGCGGATTGCATTCTCATTTGGCTTCGAAAATTTCTCAAAGTACATCAGGGCATTGTATCTCATCAGAACACGGATATTTGAGGAACTGGCAGATTGTGCCAAACCCCAAATGCACAGTGAGATGACAGTGAATGCTAGAACCGACGGTGAGTCACAGTCGTGTAGCAACCAACTTCGGTGAACCGTGGATCCAAGTAGCTTGGCCCTGGTCTCCGTATGCCAAGTGCGTGCCATGCCGTATGACATCTTCAGAGGTTGTGAAGACGTTAGATTCAGTCCTCGAGCGACAGCGAAAATTATTGTCTCTGCCATGTCGTAGAAGATTGTTAACAAAGTTCACTATCAACGTTCAAGCAATGCCCGAACCTCCCGTTGTTTCTAGTGTACACCTAAGGTCAGGCTGAATCCCATCATTCCGTTCATTTAACGGAAAGACTGAGACGCTCCGATGGATCTTACCAGAGGCAACCAAGGACTCGTGCGCCCCAAAAATACAACCAGAATGTTCTTTACATACCTCTTCAAATATATACATCAGGGCTTGTTTTTGGCACCTTGAATAGGAATCTGTAAAAGCAAATCTGAGCGAGTGGCGTTATCGCACCTGGACGTGAAGTCTCCGAGGACGCGACCTTTGGTGTTCGACAAGGACAATCCTTGAGTCATACGTTGCTATGGACTTTGCCTAGTATGATAACGGAGTACCAAGGGAACATTTTCACTGCAAATGTCTACATCATCGAGTTTGGAGCGTGTCTTGCCTAGACGATGCCTCTGTTCAGGGATGGTAAGAAAGTTTGAAGGACATTCACGTTCTTCCAAGGGTTAGAAGAATGATGTGCCAATCTTCTAGCCAGCCCGTAGACAAGTTGTCAGAACTGACGCAAAATCCATGGTACGAAAAGATTGCTGCGGGACCGAACTAATTTTCGAGGATAGATGAGTACTCATGCTGGCCGATCGTTCAGGGATTGAAAAGAGGAAGGAGTAGCGGGGGTAAGATCCCAAGAACGAGATAAATTCCTTGTCTGACGTGAATCAATCGAAAATCTCCCCCTGAAGCCCCAGCAGTCACCCGAGCCGGAAGTCATCACACCTCTTCCACTCTTAGCTCATTCTGGGTACCCAAAGGCAGGGTCTGGACTTTGTAACCCTCGACGGAGTCTCACGTCGGCGTACAAGTCAAGATAATCGTCCGGTGCCCGGTGCCAATGCTTTGAATGATGCCGAGAGACTAAGCCACAAGGAATGTTCTTAGTCTTTTTGCTTTGTTCATAAACATCAAGCTCGTGAGCGCGTGGAATCTGGATAGCTTGTGGCATCCATCGGCCCACTCGTGCAAGGTTCCATTATACTGCGGTTGGAGTAGACGGATTTTAGCACGTTCCAGGAGATCGCTTGACAAATCCAGGAATGATGCCGTCCATGCGGAAGCAGGAGCCACTATCATTCTAATTTGAGAGAGCCGTATAACAGAATTATAGTGCCGATGTAAAGGACCATTTTTGTGCCTCGAGGCTCGAGGCGCTGCAGGTTTCGAGTAAGCGGAGAGTGGAATGGGTTATGAATAATACGGAGTATAAGCGCCGATTTAGGGTTACAATTTGTAAGGGCTTGATCAATGATGTCACCATATCTCGGTGTTGTTGAAATCCGGTCCACCGCATTCCCCTTGGACCAAAGACGAAGGATCCTCGAAGCTTATATCTGGAGTTTCAGCTCGATGAGTTCCAAGCAAGAATGCAGACTGCGAAGCTATGGCGAGAACAGTCCTAGTGCCAAGAGTCAGCAGTATCAGAATAAACACCAGTCAACACTATTTTCGGCCTCGGGCAGCCCGAGACCGGGCACCGCCGCCTCGAGGCGGGTGTGCCGACCAAGACAATGAGGGCTCACCAGAACAACGGGACCACACAATGAAGACGTTCACCGTTTGCCGATACCATATAGCATTAGGCACCCCGCTGGAAGAACCTCGAAAAGATTCCGTACTATACAGTACATTGCTAATCAGGCATATCAACGGTATCCCATATCCAAAAGATAGCCCGACTCATACGGTCCAGAATAACATCGACTGGCCGTCCATTCCGAACCCTTTAGTCCGGTGTATAATGCGGGGGCACGTCCTCGATTCGTTCCTCGTTCAACCGAATTCCACTATCCATATGCTGCCGCACGACGCTCCCACCTGCAGATGGGGCGGTTCGCGGCCATGACGAGGACACATTGCTCTCAGTCCGCGTATGGGTTGTTAGCGTAAGGTTATCCGTCGAAGGTCGAGTCGGCTGCAGCCTTCCAAACGCCTCATGCTGTTTCCTCACTGCACTCGATTGCTGTTGTACACCGGATGTGGAAACAAGAGGCACCGTATTGGATACACCCGGCGAAAGGTAGAGCTGGGACGGATTGGCTTGGATTATCGTGTTGGCATTGGGTGTTGGAGAGTGATGATCTAGATAGGGGTCGAAAGGGGTGGCGCTATATTCCAATCCTTCAGCTGGGGTGAACCTGTCTTTATGTCGTCGACGTCTCCAAAAGAGTATGCCGCCTGCAATTATGATGAGGAACGCAAGCCCGCCAAGCACACCACCCAAAATTGCACCAATATGCGATCTAGAAGATGTATTATTACCATCCTGGGAATTGGCTGGTTCCGTCCTGTTATTGCCAGTTGGACTGGGAAAGGTGCCATTCTTGACATATAAATAATCAATGCCGAGAGGTGTGGTCTGAGTTGAGCCTAGGAAGGTGACGGTGAGATTATGTGGGCCGGGTTCGACTTCGGTTGTTGTGAAGAAGAATTGATTGTATTCCGTATTGGCGTCTGAGCCTGCAGGAAGACCTTTGAGGAGGAACTGGGTTGGCTTCTCGCCATCGATCGACCAGGTACCCATGGCCCCATTATGAGGAAGCTCTGTTGGAATGAAGGCCACCCATGACACCGAAACCCCTAGTCCGTAATCAGCATGTTCCGAGAATGGACCACGAACTGAAGGACAAACCCACCAATAAACTCCACCCACGCAACGGAGTTGGTACGGGTTGTCATATTTGCCCCGCCACCAAGGTTAGTCCATTGCGAGTCGTAGTGTATGGCGGGATCCATGTTGTCTACTAGCAGAACTTTGTTATCCAACGGCGCATCCGGGGAGGGAATATACAGTATCCGATCAAGCCAAAATGTCTGTTCCGACGATAACACTTTGATGTCGATTCGTAGCTTGTGTGGACCATCCTGAAGTGCAGGGGATTTGCAAAAGCTCCAGTTGTTCTCCGGGAATTCGAATGGTTTGTCCCTCCCAACGCTGACGTCGTCAACGAAACACTCGAAATCAGGGTCGGGGTTCGTCTTTGCGTCTTTGACGATATTCGTTCCCCAGACTTCGACCTTGGTACCTAGAAATAAAAGGGCAACTTTTAGACCGTCTTGAAAATGCCAGGGCTCAAAAGACGCACCATTGAACTCGAAAAGGACACTTCCGGCAACAGACGTCCCATGAAGTGTATGCAGATACGGCGGACCGAAGTTTCCGACGTTGTCCTTACTTCCTGTATCCTGGAACCAAGAGCCCATATACGTGATAGCTGGATCATCGTCGTTAAGGACGACCCATCGATCCGGAGCCATCAGAAGAGTGAAGAGTTATGAGGAATATGAGTAAAGAGGATGGAAGAAGCTACTCAAGTATGTAGCAGGTGAGGAGATGCTGTCAGAGTGGGAGAACAATCCAACTTTGTCGACTCCTTTAGCATTTGTTTTCCTCTGATGGCTCGAGTTGGATACCAACACGTATAGACGATTGGGCGCTATTAGGTACTACCTACAGCCGGGTCGGCATCAATGCCCTCACTATTTTTGTACCTTCCTAACAACTCCCAAGTTCAGACCTACACCCCGAATATATGCTAAGTATTTGAAGCTGGAGGAACTTCTGTTGTACTTGTCGGATGTTTTTTGACGAGCCGATACTATTTGATGCTTCACGGGCCGGAAAACACTGAAAGTTGTCCGGATTTGCGTGCAGGCTCTACAGGGATATTCCAGGGTCCTGTCGCGATGAGCCAGGATGAACCCTAGAAAGGAAGTCTGTGGCTGTGACATCGTGAAAACACAGGACAATGTTGCAAAGTCTTGGCATCACGTTTTCGGCTCTTTAGTCTTTCAGTCTGCAGGGTCTCCACTCTGCAAAATGACAAGAAAACAAAAAGTTGCATCATACCACCGTTTTGCGCATAACATGGCTATTTCGTGGAGTTTGCTGGCAATCATGCAACCAGTCAACAAGATTCATCCATCTTGCATCTCTTTCAATCAAACTTTATGCCCTCCGCACAGGCCGCGTGGATAACGCGCGACCCTGGATGTTGGAATGTTTCAGCACACCTAGCCACTCCCTGCCACTCCTTACCTGCAATCAACAAAACTATGACCAGAGCGCACAAAACATTGGATCAAAATGCTGTGCAATATTTCATTCAAAATCGTGTGCGGCAGCACGCCCATCTCGTTGCTATTTCAGTACTCTCTCCCCCTGAGACCCTTCGTTCTCCTGTTGGTACTTTCTTCCCCGTTGCCTCTGTTCCGCGCTTCTTCTCCTTTCCCGCTTTCTGTTCTGTTTGTGCGGGATGAAGACCTCGATA
This sequence comes from Podaxis sp. C-F-92630, assembly GCA_018524945.1. Lineage (NCBI taxonomy): Eukaryota > Fungi > Basidiomycota > Agaricomycetes > Agaricales > Agaricaceae > Podaxis > Podaxis sp. C-F-92630. The sequence goes on from JAEUWS010000872.1 coordinate 56,149, forward strand.
TCCTTTTTATCCTTTGTGTCCTTACTGTGGCTTCAAGCTTCCGCAGTGAAGGTGGCGTTTTACCGACGAGCCGTGTTCAAGCCTATCGAGGGTTTGGCTAGCGGAGACGGTGCTGATACGGACGATGATGTTGATACTATTTTTGATATCCAGGTGCACGGGTATCTCGTTGGAAACACACTTGATGCTGATCGGGAGATAGTATACGACCAATATCACACTGAACGGCAAGTCAGTGCATGTTGTGTTGGATACCGAGAATGCCGACCTATGGTCTGTCTCCTTGCCATTCCTAATCTTTGCTAGAGAGTTCACGAATCCTCCAGGGTGCTCCCATCAAGTAACATAGGCTCCTTCAATGATACCAAAATCTCTGTGGAAATCGACTTTGCGGACGACGTGAACAAAGTCAGTGGCACGATTGGTGTCTCCAAGTTTGAATTTGGAAAACATACGGTGGAGCGCCAAGCATTCCTCTACGCCTCGCAATCCTCACCCACCTTGTCCCAACTCCCCAAACTCGGCGTTCATGGATCGTTCGGTCTTGGGTTCAGCCTCGAGAAGGTGTCGCCCGTGAATCAGGCGATTAAGAAGCAGTTTGGTGCGAATGCAACGTGGGGGCAGACGGTGCTGGATAATATCTTTCAGGCGTTTCCGGACCGGCCGAATTTTATTGGATTTGATCTTGCAAGGCCAGAGGTTGATAAGAGCGACGGTGGGTCGTTTTTGATTGGGGAATACGACCCCGATTATGCGTCTATCTCTTCGGCGCCGAAACTGCCTCAGTTCCCGCAGAGTTCAGGGAGATGGTTGACATTGGTTGATAGAGTGATCGTAAATGGCAAGAGTCTTGACTTGACGTCGACGAATAGGGATACTCCAGCTGGGAGGGCTATTGTACTGTTCAGTACAACGTCAGTGAAGAATGTGTTCCCAAGGGCACTCGGTGATCAGATCTATGGCGCGGTGGACGGTGCGGCGAAGTATGAAAGCGAAGGGAAGAGTATTTGGATTATGCCATGTGATGCGACGCCAGAGGTGCATTTCGAGTTTGCGTGGGTGGATTCTGTTCGGTGACGAAACTTCAAGCTAATTTTTATTCAGCGGTCAATCGTATCCCATGCATCCCCTGGATATGTCAGACGTTGCGACAGATGTTCTGCCAACTGGCAAGAACTATACTGCTTGCATCGCTACATACCTCGAGGACGAGGATCGTGGCGAGGGCGCTTATGACATTGTCCTGGGTAACACGTTCCTGCGCAACGTTTACAGCGTGTGAGCCTCCAGTTTCCTTCGCCCTTTTCTTCGTGTTCACGACACTACAGCTTTGACCTTGGCGACGAGAGAGGCGGCTTTACCACTGAACCCTATATTCAACTCCTCGCCAAGACGGACTTCAAGAGAGCCGTAGCAGAGTTCCAGCAAGTTCGTGCAGATGAGCTCAAGGGACTGGAAACGCCCCTGGCACCAAAGGACCTTGTAAAAGTCCTTCAAGAGAACGAGGGAAAATCGGTTGACACCTCTGGCTCGTCCAACGTTGACCTGACAGGGGTCTCAGAGAACTCGCAAATAGCCAAGTATGCACCTGCAGTGATCGGTCTTCTTGCAGCCAACCTGTTGATATTGCTCGCTGTGCTCGCGTTCTCGATTTTGAACTTTGTGAGGCGAGGTAAATCTGGTGGAAGGATGAGAATGCCAGAGAGGCAGCAACAATCACATTATACCCAGCTTCGTGATGAGGAAGCGTCAACATCGCATCGCCCCTATACTAACCCTTGACTGTATTGTATTTCGTTTGAGCACGCACGAGCATTGTTGCATTAGATTATGGACAGAACACGATATATTATTGAATCGACACCTTGAACAAACGTTGTTGAGAATATTTTCCAGCGTATGATGATACAAAGAACAAAAAAAATGCACAAGAACCAAAAGAAGCAGGAAATCATTGTGGTGATGATCCTTGGGCAAGACTGCGCTCTAGAGCCTGCATTCTCATGTCGCCTTCGTCACCCAACTCCCGGCGGCTACTTCTTTCCGCACCATCAGAGATAGCCCGTTTACCTGGACTTTTTCTGCCCGATGCCTTCGGTTGTCGCATTGGCGACCCACTTCTATCTCTCTGCCTCCCACCAGTGCTGGAACCAGGAATCGGTGGTGTACCACTCCTCGAAGCTGCACCACCTCTACCACGAGACGAGGAGGCCGACACCGTCCTACTAAAGCCAGGGACAGGGGTAGGTGGAGGGGCCCAGAATCTCAGTTTGTATAACCATCCCCAACGTTCCATCCGCTTCTGTTCCCTAATCTGGCGGTTAGCCTCTTCGCGCTTCTTCTCAAATGCGGCGCGGTAGCGCTCATAGCCTTCACGAAAGGTCTTGTCAACGCGGGATGAGAAGATGAGCTCACCACGGGGGTTGGTGGCTGGTGGGATGGAAGGGATGGGTCGGGATGATGATTGGGAGCGATTCCGACTGGAAGGGTCGCGAGCAGGTGGAGAAGGGGAGCGCGACGAAGAGGGCGAGTGAGGCGCCTCCGGGCGGGGGAAGAAGAAAGAGAGAGGGTTCCAGTAGAATTTGGAGCGGAGGGGTGGTTGACGGGTGTTGAAGTACATATTGAAGGAGCGGAGGGAACGGTTGGCGTGCGGAACGTATCTGGTCCGAGTTAGTTGTGTTCGGGATGAATGAAGGAAAGGTCATACTTGTTTGCATATGCAATTTTTTCCGAGTACATGCCGCTGGCAAAGAAGAGGACGAGGGTGGTGACACTGACGAAGAGAAGACCACTGGTAAAGTATGGATGCAGTGTGACTTGGGTTTCGGGTGTGTAGACCTCAGGGAGCAGCCAGCGCAGAAGGGCCTTGTATGGGATGACGAGGATAGAAGAGCTTGGAGGTAGAAATACTTCGACGAGAAGGAGGGTTATGACTACGAGAAGCTGAGCGAGGAAGACTGTGGAAGAGAGTCAGTGAAGCAGAGGGAGAGGAAAAGGAGGGTAGATACGCTGGTATCTTGATTTTCTGTGCTGGAGACTGGCAGCGGTCTCCTTGAGACGCTGCTCGAATATGTTGAGGTCTCTGAAGGTGGCATGGTCTGGGGAGGGATATACGGACGATCGTACAGGCATCTATGGCAAGTCCCTCTCGTCCCTGACCTCGTCCGCTCTATCCTGGCACGTGGCCTACGCGAGGCTTTGTCACGTGTAGTTCAAGTTCGCGTCTGGGCACTTGCCTCTCTCTCTCCAATGCCTCCGCCAAAGACTCCCTCTCGTCTCCGCTCTCGTTCAGAGGCAAAAACCCCTCTTACACCCTCTATCATCTCTGGCATTAACAGCGTCTCTCTCGCTTCCTCTCCCACCAAGAAACCATCCCGCGGATTAAAGTCAAAGCCATCCACTAGCGCTTTCGATGCCAATCCTTTCTTGACCACTCAGTCCAGATCCCGGCCCTCTTCTCCAGTCAAAAAGTCTTCGGCTGACAAACAGCCTGTCGGCGTTATCAGAAAGGGCGGCGTGGAGTCTCGTCTCGATGTAGTCACTCGTGATTACGTCCCACCACCCAAGTCTGAACTCAAGCGTTCCAGGTCCACTCCTGCCACCGTCTGTATTTCCCTTATTCCTCCAAAAATAACTACTAAACGTTATACAGAACCGTGTTGGTCTCGACCAAAGAGATAGATTTATCACCAATCGAGAGAGCAACACCGATATTGCCGCAGTCGCAGCGACTCTCGACCAGATGTCTCTCAATACACAGACATCTCCTGGGCATACCGCTCGTCTTGCTGCCGCTACTGGTGTTCCTATCAATCGCCGTATCCTAGGCTATCATGAACAACCCCCCGCAGCATCCTCCTCTGACCTCACTCTCGCCCAACAACGTGAATACGCCAAACCGCTTTATGCTCAGCGCCCAGGCGCCCTTCCATCATCTACGGGAGCTACTACCAGCAAAGCCCGCAAGATTCCCACTCAACCTGAGCGTGTGCTTGATGCGCCTGGCATGGTCGATGATTTCTACCTCAATCTGTTAAGCTGGTCTTGTCAGAATGCCGTCGCTGTTGCCTTGGAAGCCTCGACGTATGTCTGGAAGGCGGATACTGGTACCGTCGTGCAGCTCGGCGAGGCTCCTGAAGGGTCGTACGTTTCGAGCGTCGACTTTTCGAATGACGGAGCGTTTTTGGGTGTTGGCATTGGTAATGGTGACGTGGAGCTTTGGGATGTCGAGACTGGGCAGAAGCTAAGGACTATGAGTGGTCACCAAGGGCAGGTTGCTGCGCTGTCGTGGAACCAGCATATCCTCAGTTCTGGATGTTGTGATGGAAGTATATGGCACCATGACGTCCGAGTCCCCCGGCACAAGGTTATGGAGCTACTTGGGCACAGTGGCGAAGTTTGTGGTCTAAAGTGGAGGAGTGATGGCGAGTTGCTCGCCAGTGGTGGCAACGACAACGTTGTCAACATCTGGGATGGACGTGTAGGTGACGTAGGTGAGGGCGCACGGGGAAGTGCAAAATGGACAAAACGTAATCACACGGCCGCAGTCAAGGTACTTGCTTTGCTCACCCTTTCTTGGCACCCGTTGACCAAATTTCCTAGGCTGTTGCATGGTGTCCCTGGCAACCCTCTCTTCTCGCCTCTGGAGGTGGCACTAACGACGCCACCATCAACATCTGGAACAGCACCACCGGCGCGCGCCTCCATACACTTCGGACACCTTCCCAGATCACCTCAATTCAATGGGCAATCCATCGTAAAGAAATCCTCACGACCCATGGATACCCGACCAACTCTATCATGATCCATGCGTATCCTAGTATGGAACGTGTAGCCGAAATTAGAGACGCCCACGACTCGAGAGTGTTGTTTAGCTGTGTGAGTCCCGCAGGCGATGTGGTGTGTACTGGTGCTGGGGATGAGAATCTCAAGTTTTGGAGAGTTTGGGATATGACTGCGGAGAGCATAGCGAAGAAAAAGAAGGTCGTTGGTAGCGTTGGGGAGGAAGTTGGTGGCGGTAGGATTAATTCGACCAAGGAGGGTATCTTGAGTATTCGTTAATTCTTTGGCGTCTGGAGGCTTTCGTATTGTATACATACGCACATTTTATTTTCTTGAATACACATTATATCTCTATCGCTTTCAATGCCATGATTGTGTCTGTCACCCTATTGAAAAGAGACATCGCCGCTATCCGTCATAACTATAGAAGTGAATTGGAGTTTCCTGGACTGCCCAATGAGGTTATGTTGAATCATGAGTTTGCACATACTGAGTATGAATCGACAGCCCTTTTATCGTTGTTAGGGGCATCCATAAGGAGATCCAAGGGGAGTACGTACTGCTATTGACAACATAGAGATGTACCACGAAAATGCCGCATTCCATAAAGGAAGAGGTAGGCGCTCAGCGATTTCTACTGTGTAGACTGTTGATGCTAGGGCTTGAACTAATCGTTAGTGAGAACACCCTCGGTGTGCCCAAACTTACTTAAAAGGAAAGGAGAGACCATTAAAGCATCTCGTAGAGTCAGCCCTGCAAGCGGTGTTCGGAGCCATGACCACTGTCTTGTCTTGAACGATTGCAAATAGGTCATGGTCATGAGCGTGGCCTGGATTATCCCGACGCCCATTCTACAGCGAGCATGAACCTGGTGATCTTTAAAGCAGGGTTTACTGAGACTTACGAAAAAGCGATAAGCAGCACTGGCTCGGCAGGCTCAATCACACACGCCCGTTCGTCTTTATGTAGCTGAGCGATTATAAACCCCTGTGCAAATGTTTCAAGGAGGAGACCAGTGGTGTAGACCATGCCGAAGAAGTACTTCATACGGCGGGTGCGGTTGTAGAGCATGTATACTAGGAGCAACAAATATTGGATTAAAGGAAGCACGCAGCATGGAAAGAGTGGAGAAGATATACCTTGTATTGTCATGATAGTTTCTACACATGAGAGTGCTATTTGTCCGAGTATGATCTGGGTGAGTATGAATATGAGACAGATATTTGGATGGGGATGGCCAGAGTAGAGGTATTCGGACAATACAAGGTCGAGGCTGAACAATGGTGAGACTTTGGATCGGGTTTATTAATGAAAAGAGGATACATTTGGACCACGAGAGGAAAGTATCATAACCAGACATAGAGAAACGCGCTTATCGTTCGACCATGCCTGGTGTTGTACCATTTTGAGCGCGAGATTTCAAGGGAGAGTATGCGGAAGTCACCTCCAGATCAAGTCCACTTCGTCTGTAAAACTAGAAAAGAGCTCCCAGACTTGCAAAGCGAGTGCGCCACCTACAGTTTAGCTGAAGCGTCGGCTTAGTGGTCGTACTACCATGAAATATGCAACGCACAGGAAACCCCTTTGGCCACATCAACCACCATAGGCCAGTTCTTGGCCGCGTACGAGTTTTCCATCATAGTTATGTCCACCGTTCCTCGCAGAGGAAAAGAGGGCGGAGAATCAAAGAGTCAAAGGAGTACCGCATCGTCCCGTCGAAACAGGGAACTGAATAAGAGGGTTAAACTCGGGAAGTCGAAGCTCGGCAGATTGTGTTTCGCATTTGAATTGGGACAATTGAATACCTGAGAAAAGTAATTTGCGGTGTCGCATTTTTGGCTGTTGAGTATGAGGTTACATAGCAAATGAAGGCTCCACAGAAGGATAATGTTTTAAGTTGTGAGTTGGCTAGAACACGCGAAATACAAAAGGTCAAGATACAGGCTCCCTCAATTACTCCAGGTAGGTGGTATCCTCTGTAAACTGCATTCCAGTGCTTGTGCATGACAAGTAAGACAATGAGGGAGATGTATATCTATACAGTTGAATGAGTTAATATACAAAAACAGTACTCGAATGAGAAGGCACTCAGAAGACGACTGCATGTATGAGCGGGAATGCTAATAGGTCACTGCCATGCGTTCACCTTTAGCCTCACCATGTACTCATCTTCAAGGGAGGATAGGTGGGATATTGCGAGTCTGAATGCTGTAGAAGTGTAGTTTTGGCGCAAATCTGGTCTCACATCCTGGTGGTCAGTGGTGTAATTGCATGTTGAATGGTCCAGGGCCCGTGGCCTGTCACGCTGCACAAGAATTTGCACCAGGTTTGCACCTCACCTGGTATGGCACACAGAGGACAGAGACTGCCAAGTAAGTTCCCTTGCTTGGCAAGGGGTTTCTGCAACTCCCATAATTCCATCAATCCGTCTCATCACGTACATAAGTACAAATAAGTAGCTTTACCTTATCTACACACCCAATCGGGCGCTACGTGTCAGAAACCTGAAGGGTCCAGCCGGACCCTGCCCAGCCACCAAGGTTGATGCAACCATTCCAGCAGGTAATTTCAACCAAAACTTCTGTACCTGGCTGTGACCTTGCTAGTGCAATTTGATTAATATGCTGTATACATTCTGTTGTAGCCTGTCACATGGTATGTCACAACCTGGTAGCAATGTTGGTGAGGTACTGAAGAAACATATTCTATCACATTAACACAAGAAAGAACTCCTTGTTTGCCTGATGTTCAACACATGTTAACACAGCCATATGGTCCATGTATTAATAGCCTTCCCTCATGAATTTGCAATGTTGTATAATCTGAAACCAACCCAACTGAATATATGTATAATATTTCTACAGCATTTGAAGGCTCATTTTCCTCCAGAAGTAAGACCAAGATAATCACCCTCCTACAGCATCTGAAGGCTTGTTTTCCTCCAACTGTAGTGACCACTGCCCACAGCATCTGAAGGCTCATTTCCCTCCAGCTGCAATGACCACCCCCTACAGCATCTGAAGGCTTACTTTCCTCCAACTGCAATGACCACCCCCTACTCAACCCTTGGCTGCTTGGTCCCCCTGTTTGAATGCTCAGGACCATTCTGCAGTGGTGTCTTGTCTGTTCTCTCTGAGGCATTGCCCTGTCCATGCAAACATTGTGCTTGTTGTTCATGGTGAGCTTGTCAGCTTTCTAAACTGTACTGGGGCACTGGTGCAATCAGGTCATGTGACACGACTTTGTGAATAAGGTGTGTGTTGTGGAGGGAGTGTGTGTTGATGACAAACTGGTCCAAAGGCATATGCACAATTGCATCTTGGGTTGCTCCTGTTTCTATTTGCTCTTGCCTGATGGGTTCTTGGCCATTTGCCTGACATTTAGCAGTGTAACAATTGTGTTGTATGTTATAATCAAAGAGGAGATCCTATATAAGAGATATCTATGAGTATGTGCCATCTTAGCAGAGAAGTAAGTACCTTTCCATGGATGGCAACGATTCTGCACTTGTTTGATGGCCAAGTTAAAACAGGCACACCAAAGATGGCATGATGCTGCAACATTGTCTCAAATATATTGAGCAGCACAACCATGTCAGTCAGCTGACTGACACTGCAAAGAATCTCTATGATTCGACCAGTCACCATTGCATTTGGCACAAATGGTGACATCATGAATACTCAACACCCAACTGAGCACGAATCCTTGTATGTCACAATGATACTCCTGCACCAGTACCAGGTAGCTGCACTCCACTCTGGACACTGATTCATGATGTCTCTTCCTTGCATTGCATTCCATGAAAGCTGGTGATATTCTTTTCAGCAGGTGCTGTTGTTGAGCTCTTGGGCCTCAAGACAGACATGACCTGGGAAATGAAAATGATGAGCCTAGTCAACAAAATGATCATGAAGACAACACACCAGCAGCAGGTAGTTTATCAAATTCTGGCCAGCCAAGAAGGGAGTGAAGGGGCAGGCATGTCTGCAGGAAGACATGAACTGCAGACCCAGAATCTCTCCATTCATCTGTAGTCTGAGAGTGTAAATGTCCTCCAGAAAGTATGTGCTGAATTGTCTCTTGCTGAGCCAGTTGATGTGCAATGTCATGGCTGGGTGCACTGTGGTTTGAGAGGATGGAAGACACATGGAACATGCTATTGAATGACTCATAGCTTTCAGTCATGACTCCAATGAGTGGCCTAAAGCATTTGATATCTTCAACGATGTGGCAAAGGAGATGATACTTGATTTTTTTGACAATTTTTGAGGGATTGATAGCAGCAGCAACATCAAGGACATTAGTGACAGCAGTCTGGACATCAAGCTGTGATCATCAATTCAGATGTCAAGTGGGTGTAATGAAACCACTCACAAGGTAGTTGTCCATGTGGCAGATCTCTGGAAACCATAAGAGCACAGTAAGCTCTCCAATGGCCCTGGTCAATGTGAGGATATCTTTGTCAACAATATCATACACATGGAAGATGTTCACCTGGGCCAAAATTTTGAGTTGCCATCCAATGAGCAAGTTCACATACTGCATGATATAACCAGCTTGAAATGGACCAATTGAGAGACTGGTCTTGTCTGTTGCCTGTAGCTGTATTGTATATTTTTTCCTGTTCTCTGTATTGAAGTTTGTGTGCATCATGTGCCAAAGGTACTTCACAACCCCAAGAAGAACTGTATGGAGGAGTTCAACTGGGGTGTCTTGAGCAATATCCCAATCTAATCAGGTTTTCTATCAGTCTGAAGCATATCCTGCAAGGAGGAATAACATACCATCACAGAGGAGATAATTGTTATAGATGAGTGACCAGTTATTGGATACCCAACTCATTAAGGCTGCTTGTATATGAGTAGTGGGGACATTGGGGAACTGTCTCTGGAAGTTGTGCGATCAACCAATGAAGTTGTTGATCCAGTATTGAGTGAAGGCATCCTTGATGCCACTGTTGGACTGACAATCTTTGATATGTTGAGCAACACCTAAACAGGCGATCTCAACTTGCTTTTCCAATTCATGGAGGCTTTCCTTTCCTGAGCGAAGACAAGCAGGCTACATTAAAGATTAGGCAATGTATCCCAGCACATGTTTCAGTCAAGGACTCACCTTGAACAAAGCAGTGAAACTGGTATCAGATGTCTTATGTTTCTGAGAACCCCTGACATGACACTTGCAGCATGGAAAATTTCCATTGCCACTGATATGAGCAGAGATCTCACTCTGTGATGGATTGTCACCAGAACCACAGTTACAGTGAATCTTGAGATGAACAAATTCACCTGTTGTTGCACATTTCACTCTCATGGGCTGATCATGTGTTGATCTGATTGAACACATGTGAGTTGCATGGCTGGAGGTTATTGGTTGCTCGCCACTGACCTTATCTTCTCATAAATGCCCTGGAACTGCTCTGGGATTGAGGCATGTGGAGATGTTGAGAGGAAGTGGATGTTCCTCTGTTGTTGAAGGAGCTTGTGTGGGAGGTTCTGGTGAGTTGTGTAAATGTTCCAATGTTTGTTCCAACTCTTTGACTGATTCCCTGATATGTCATCACTGAACACATCAACAAAACTCATGTAAAGTGGTTCCCCCTGTGCAAGTTCTTGGTTGGGATTTGGCATGTGTTGGGAATGGCTAGTGGCAGTTGTTGCAGGACTCCAGCTTGGTATTTGCTTCAGTTCAATTAGGTCAGGCATGCTGAACTGGAGTGCACTCATGGAGATCTGGATTGTCTGGGTGTCATTGATAGTTGTGAGGGACTATGCAGTTGTGAGTAACATTCAGATAGATCAAGGAAAACACTTTTACTGACACTTTCATCAAAATTGACTGGCCATGCATCAGCATAAATCCCCCCATTTTCCTCATTCTCCAGCCAATGTACTGGTATGACAAAATGCCCATCTTTGAGCATTGCCAGCTCATCAATGTAGTAATGGTTGCCATTACCAGCATCATACATGGGACTCAGAAGGTGGTGATCCATCTTGTTCCTCCACTTCAATGCATGCCATATTTCAGATACAACTCCATTCTTAGGGATAACAGGATACACCTGAATATGTGGTTTGATGAGTGGATTTGCCCAGTCCTGGCTCCAGTGAGTGTCTATCCACTGACTCCATAGTGTATAGCACTCACATTTGCAATTATAGCCTGTGGATCATTGAATGAAAAAGTATTTCCTTGTAGTGACTTATAGTGGATTGTCAGTACCCCAATTGTTGTTTGCAGGTCCTCCTGCATTTTCCAGAGCCCATAATATGTCAGTACATCTGGAACATTACATTCATGGAGAAGCCAGAGAATGAGCTTCAGCATTGAGCTTGATAGACGAAGCCATGGCAGGTTATCAACTAGATCCAACAAAAAATGCATCTTAGATGGGTATGGGCTCCAGGCATTTCTGTCTTGTGTAGCTGCCTGTGGATGGATTTCATCTGTATCAAGGTGAAGTCAAAGATTGTTAATGATTGTATTGTAAATTGTGTTGCTTACCCAGATTCAATTGTAGATCTTCGAGTTCTATTTCTTGTCTGAGTGGATCTCCAGCATTGTTGCCATGTTCTGCAGGATCACCTCCCTCACTTTCATTCCCAACTCCTGACCATATCCCCCACTGCTCGAGTTGCATGTCAAGTTGTTTTGTCATTTGCACCTGCAGCTGTGTAATTGACTCTCCAAGCAACCCAACATCAGTACCTCTATTATCAAACTCCTCCCAGAATAACTCTTCCCTGTTCATCAATTGTGATTCTTGAACCATTCGCTGTGGTGGCTCTAATGGATTAGTTGGGATAGAATATGACAATGCTGCTACTGCTTCATTCTGTTGAAGCTGGTTGACCACTATGTCTTCATCCACTTGTCTTTGCTGCTGTATTTCAACTGATCTTTTATGTAGGTGGCTGTCTATATGGGACTTCAAGTTCCTATGCTGGATCCAGGTTCCCTTGTATGAACCTGAACTGAATCCAAGGCAGGTAAGGCAATGAATCTGCCCCTCTGCATTTTCTTCAAAACCTGTAGCTTAGTAAGGCCCTCATCTTTTTTTTCTTCAGAGGCTAATCTGCTTACCAGGTGGAAGATTTGGTTTCTTTCGTCCTCATGCCATGAAGTGGAGAGTGAATGGAGAGTCACATGCCCCATGAATTGGGTGAGTTTAGTTACAATTCAATTCTGATGCAATACTTAAGTGCACTTTAGCCTTTTTTCAGACTTTGCCACATTTAACCACAATGCCCTCTTTGCAACAATCCTCTGCTACACCTGAACCCAAGCAGCTACAGGCTCATGTTGATGATGACATTGACCGCTACTTGCAGGCCTCAGATTCTGAGGACAAGGACCATGATAGCACCATAGAGCAAGAGCAAGACAGGTCTCAGGATCTAGAAGAAGGCAAGTGTTTGTCTGACTCAATACATCTTGACACATCATTGGGTGAGGGTATGCATGACCTTGCAAGCCCTCATTCTCGTGCAGCAGCTACAGTTGCTGTTTGCCGCCTTGCCAACTGAGCCAATCTTCAACTGTATCAGGTCAACTCAGTCATGAATTTCATGAAGGTTGGTCTCTTTCTATTTGTCTTTATCATGCTGACCATCCTCTTCAGAGTCCATTGTCTATCCAGCTTGCAATGATTTATATTGAGTTATTTGTGCTCAGGAATGAGTTTAGCAAGATACTACTTGCTCAACTGCCATTCTCAATTGGTGACCCCCTGGCTGTAGGTATAACTTCGTTCCACTCCCCATATGTATCTGACCATTCAATATCCTAGAAAACCATTGCCAGCTACAGCCTCACAGTCTTGTTATCTGAGAACCTCTGAATGTACAAGGGAACACTCCCAACTGAACATGTTTTAGTAAGTCTTACCATTTCACCCAAGCAACTATGCCATCTGACCCAGTGATAGGCCATTATTAAGCAGAATAATGTTAACATTCCTGCTAATCTTGACCAAGATCCATTTGCTTCAGCTCTTGTGAAGACTGCTATTGGAGATGCTCTAACCCAAGTTTGTGCATGCATCAAGAGACTTGTAGGTGCCTTAGTTAATACTAATCCTATCTGTCCCTTAATTTATATATATAGATTGGAGAGAGTATCCAGAAGGATTGGTCTATTTATACATTGGCATCAAAGGTGATTGAAGGTTTGCAGTGTGCTGTTTCAGTCCCTCTGTGTGCATGCCTAGCAGTGATGGTATGTTGTATCCTCTGATTTGTTCAAGATTCTCACTCATGATCATTCATAGCGACATGTCTATCAGAAATCAAGTGGGTTTACCTACTGGAATGATGTTGATGCTTGCCTCGAGTGGTATAGGAGTAAGGCCAAATACAAAGACAAGGATATTCGGAAGTAAGTCCTTGGTTCTCTATAAACTGTTCATGGTTTACTTATTTTTATTTAGGATCCTCTGAGGTGTCCTTGGCTCTGATCACACTATTCCTGAAGATGGTAATGCCTTTCAACAAGGCATTGATAACTCCCTTTTGGCCTGGCACAATGTTGTGGGGTAACTCCATTACTCTGGTAATACCTCTCAATGAAAGGTGTTTGTGATACCCTTTGAGCTCAGTTTGATGTTGTAGTGTAGATGTCATTACATAGATCAATTTGATTTTCTTATTGTTTTCCCATATAGTTTGGTGGATTTTGGTAAATACCAACCCAAATGTCACAGTGAGCATTCCATAATGGACTATAACTAATGTGAAATTAGGTCTCAGACAGATTTAATCAGCTCCAGTACATGACTCGTGATGTTGACAAAACATACATCAGGGCTAACCATAACATTAGTATAGGAAGCCCATACCTCACTCGCAATGCATCCTCAACATGTAGACACATATATATCATATACACCATTGGTAATATACATCTTGCTCGCAACATGCTCGCAATGTGTAAAAATGTGTCTACCTTGCGGTCATATGGCTATACCATACATTTATACATGTCATATACAGGCACACCCAACCTTGTATACAGGTTATGCTAAAACCCGGTAGCTGGATAAAGTTGTACCAGGACTCTATTAGTGCTGTTGTAACCTTGTGTCGACGTGTATCAAGTACGGCACAGGGTAGGCCCGTGTTGTGACAAGAGTGACGGGATTATATTATAGAAACCTTTTTCCCGTTTGGGCGTGTACTCCGTAGTCCCATGACTCATGTGCCAGCCTTTAATAGCCTTTGATGTGTACACTCAACAACATCAGAAGTGTCACTTCATCTCCAAGAGCCCTTGTTTGTTAACTTACGGATTGACGGAATTATGCAAGTAAAGAGACCCTTGCCAAGCAAGGGTCATTGGAGACACTTCTAGTCAGGGGATGGGCATGTGGTTTGGATGTACGAACTTGATTTGTAGTGTTTTGTATCGAGTAATTGGCCGACCATACAAGCGAATACAAAACGAAGCCGCACCAATACTCCTAGGTCGATGAGTAGGTCAATTCGCTGCAATTGAGCACGACGAAGATGAAAAGCAGGCTCAGTGTCTATCACCCTATTGAAAAGAGATGCTAACGCTGTCTGTCATAACTACGGAAGTGAATTGGAGTTCCCTAGACTGCCCAATGAGGTTATGTTGAATCACAAGTTTGCGCATACTGAGTATAAGCCGACAGCCCTTTTGTTGTTGTTAGAGCCATCCATAAGGAGGTCAAGAGGGAGTACGTACCGCTACTGATAACACAGAGATGTACCATGCAAATGCAGCATTCCATAAAGGAGGAGGCATGGTTTCTACTGTGCAGACGGTTAAGGAGAGGGCTTGAACTAATTGTTAGTGAGAATACCCCCTAGACGATTGTACCTAAGCCTACTCAGAAGGAAAAGGGAGACCATTAAAGGATCTCGTAAAACCAACCTGGCAAACGGCGTTCGGAGCCATGACCAATGCCTTGTCTTGAACGATTGCAGACAAGTCATGGTCATGAGCGTGCCCTGGATCACCATAAAGCCGGTTCTGCGGCGAGCATGAATTTCTAGTGTCAAAGCAAGGCTTTTCCGAGACTTACGAGAAAATAATAAGTAGTGCTGGCTCGACAGGCTCCATGATACACGCCCGCTCATCTTTATGTAGATGCATGATTATAACCACCTGTGCGAATGTTTCAAGGAGGAAACCGATGGTGTAGACCGTGCCGAGGAAGTATTTCACGCGGCGGGTGCGATTGTAGAGTATGTATACTAGGTGTAATAAATGCTGGGTTAAAGAAACACGTAGCATGGCAAAGAGGGGAGAAGACGCACCTCGCACTGTCATGATGATTTCTACACATGAAAGTATTATTTGTCCGGATGCAATCTTGGCGAGCATGAATATGAGGCAGATTTTTGGATGGGGATGACCAGAGTAGAGGTATTCAGATAATACGAGGTCGAGGCTGAAAAATAATGAGACTATGGAATGGGTTCAATGATAGAAAGAGGATACATTTGGACCACGAGAGGAAAGTATCGTAACCAGACATAGAGAAACGAGGTTATCGTTCGATCATGCCTGGTTTTGTATCATGATGTTGAGTGCGAGGTTTCAAAGGAGAGTATGCGGAAGTCACCTCCAGATCAAGTCCACTTCGTCTGTAAAACTGGAAAAGAGCTCCCAGACTTGCAAAGCGAGTGCGCCGCCTACAGAATCGTTGAAACGTCAGCTTGGTGCTCGTACTACCTAATGGGATAGCAACGCACAGGTAGCCCCTTTAGCCACATCAATCACCATAGGCCAGTTCTCGGCCGCGTACGAGTTTTTCATCACAGTTATGTTCGCCATTCCTCGCAGAGGAAAAGAGGGCGGAGAATCAAAGAGTCAGAGGAGTGCCGCATCGTCGGTGGCGGGTGCAAAAGTCATATATGCAGCATCAAAGCGGGGAACTGAACAGGAGGGTTAAACTTGGGAAGTTGAAGCTCAATAGATTAGGGTTTGCATCGCATTGAAACATTTGAATACCTGAGAAAAGCAACTCGCGGCATTGCACTTTAGTTATTGAATATGAGATTAGCAAATGAGGGCTCCACAGAAGGATTGTATTGAAAATGTTTAGGTTTTGGGTTGGCTGGAATGTACGGAAAGGAATTACGAGAGGCGTAGCGTAACGAAGCTTGAGGTATTGATCATGTGCAGGCTGTGCAGCACGCCCTGTGGTGATTTTATCATGATATTTGTCCTGCTTCTGACATGCGAACCTCCGCTCTTCGGGCAACGGACGTGGCGGCGAAACCATGGCATGAGAAAAGGTTCGTAAGTTCGTCGGCTTGTTCCTCGCACGGATCTTTTCAAGAAGGGAAATTAACAAGGAAGCTAAAAGAAGCAGCCTGGAAGACATCGCCCTGGCGCCCACTGGAGATGTCCGCCACAACGCTTGAGCTTAATCAAGTCACATTTGATGACACGAGTATGGGCTTGTATCCAAACACAAGCCCAGCAAGGATTCTTTCAGCGCTGCCGAATTGCTGTATACGGATACAAGGATTCGTGATACTTCAAGCCGTAGGCCCTCGTCATGACCACACCACCCGCGTTGCGAACGATTCATCACAGGCCTTTTCAGGCATCTATCAAACAATAACAATGCAAAGCTTCGGAACCGTGTGGCTTTTGATCATATCTTTGTACACCTGGCACCGTTCTAAATCTCCATATCCATCACTCACCAGCAACCACCGACCGGTGGGACGAAGAGAATTCTCGATCAGATAGAGGAATGTACCCAATAGTAGCTGGTCTATCTTGTTCGTCACAAATCGGTGTGAATCCACCTGCGGAATTGCTGTTGAATGTTGTTTTTGGGCGGCGAGTGGCGAGTATAAACGTGGTTAATATGGTCGAGGAGTGTAGTTCCCTTGATCCCCCATTTCCGTGTTTCTAAATCTTGGACCGCTCAGGCAAGCTTTGGTGCTCTTACTAGAGGTTCATGTAGAATGCGAAATGGCTGCGACTTTACAGACTGGTGCTACCGGGATGGCTTTGGGAGAGGAGATAGCTGGCTTGGTGACGTTGTTAAACCATCAGCGTTTGAATGCGTATGCGAGTAGTAAGTCGGTTGGCATAGCTTTCTTTTCTTGTGACGCAAACTTAGAAATGAACATACAGTGGCTGCAACGGTATTCTACTCGTGGGACATGAGTGAGTATTCCCTTCGCTATGCCTTTTTTGCTCTAATGTGTCTGTTAGTCTTGACTATGAAGGACGAGGTATGCCCCGGCTGTGTTCATCAGGTTATTGTCTTCGTACTGATATAAAAGAACAGGTCACCCACATCTGGGTCTGTCCACCCACGATTCAAGCTCAGGTTTCTCCCTTTCTCACTTGATGTTGCTGTTATAGTGGAGCCGCACCTCGACCGTCAAGATATTTTACTTCCTCGTGCGTAGTGTCACACATCCTGCCAGTGCAACATTGTTCCCGTTCATGTCCGGATACTGGGTTTTCTAGAATCGTTATTTTCGGTTGCTTATGTCCCTTGCCTTGACAGTGTGTAAGTGCTGTTCGAGAATAAGGAAAAGATGTTGTGATATGGAAGGTGTTGACGTTGGGCTCTTTTGATGTATTTTTTTCTGCAGTCACCGTGTGGCCGAAACCGTCTCGCACGATGTAAGTGATCACACTTACACTATTAATCAGTCATACTGATACCGATATGCCTTTAGGTGTACGTCGTTTCGGCTGCCAATGACAGTTTCCGTGAAATGAACTTTGGGATACTCAGGCCTCGCGTTTGGGATTAGTGGAACCCTTGGTGTTGGTGTGTTGTGCTGCGCAGATAAAAATAGCGTAATGCTGATGGTTCCTATGTAGGTGTTGTAGGGACTTTTCTGACTGGTGGTATGCATGGGGCCTGACTTTACTGGAGGTGTATTTTTTGCAGACTGATGGAAACTTTCAGTTATTCTGCAGATACGGCTGTATGCGCTGTATAACCGCAGTAGGTGGGAGGTTATGAATTAGAGGGCATGGGTGCTCAAGCTCTCGGGTTACAGGCATCAAATTCATCGTCTGCGTTGGACTATTGTTCGCAATGCAGATGATCAGTATCTGTGTGCTTGCTGGGTTGGAAGCTGTTACCCTCGTTCGTGAGTACCTCTGTCTGGTTCGAGGTTCCGAAGCGCACTCTGACGATTTGTGTGAAGAGGGAAAATCGTCAAGCATTATACCAGGCATTCCCTTTTGTTTCAATCGAGTGTCCTCGACATTCTTTGCTATCTGGTAAGCTCGCAGTTAGCCACTAACCATAAGTACTGATGCATGTCGCCTGCAGTATACCCATCGTTTCCTTCGACTTTATCGTCTTGGCACTGGCGTGTTATAAATCAGTACAAAGATATAAACTCTTCCCGCCAACATCCCAGGCAGCGCAAAATGGAAAACGACTCGTGGCAGTGCTCTTGCGGGATTCGATTTTATATTTTGTTGTGTAAGTTATCTTCTTCACTTCGCTCGGATCTTGGAACCGACAGGCAGGAGGGGCATTTGACAGAAATGTAGCTGTTTACCTTGCGAATATCTTGATGTGGGAGTATGGTCCGCTCGAGTTGTATCCCTTGATAACGACGTGGTGCAATGTGGTGACAGGTGCTGCGGCGTCAAGGATGTTGATGAACACGAGAAGGGCTGTTAGAGTACCAGAGTATGTGTATAGTGATGTTCCTGTTGTTACAGGGAGTAGCAAATGGCGTGGAGATCGGTAAAGAAGCTGTTACAGTATACTGGGTATCAAAACATTGGATATTATTTGGCAAGTTTGTCAACGATTTCAACCGCGCGTTTGAACTTGGTTTTTTGCTCATCATTAACCTGGACTGTGCTTGTCCCTCCACCACAGCCCTCAGGACCACCATTGCACCACATTAAGTCTTCGCTTCCCCAGGCGATGCTCGTATCAAGGCCATAGATGTCCTCGCTGGCTGGAGGGTCTTCGGTGGGGAGCTCTTTGAGTATACCGTGAAGCTCGGCAATGAGGGCCTCTGTGTCTGCGTCATTGGCAGAAATTGTCTTTGGAGCAAGTTCCTGGAGAGACGGTTGGCCCGGCTGACGCTCTGCACGGGAGACCAGCAAGTTCTCGGCACCTTGGGCTCGGGTGAGTGTGTAGATGGCATTGGGAGTTGGAGGTGCAAAGCCTCCTGCGATGCCTGGACAACATAGTCATTTTTATGGTCAGGAGGATATTTTGGCACCAGCCAGGTATGCTTACCTTTCTGGAGCCTCAGGGAATATTCAGCAGGAGCCATGGTGGAGGGTGGGAGTGGAGATGGATGGATATGGGCGTTCGTGGATCTAGCGATAAGATCAATGGCTTGGGTTAGGGTTCTATACGTCATAGGATATAGTGAACGCTGAGTATCACTACCTCCTATTTTCATTTCTCTCCCACCACCTCACATGACGCCCTCCAAGTCCACCTCTGGAAACCAGAAAGGCCAAGCTGTTGCCCAGCAGCCACCGCCCGCACAGACCATGGCAGTCTCTGCAGAGGCCAAGCACCACCAGCACGTGCAGTCCGAGGAAGAGGGTCCGGCTGCACGAATGCACGGAGGCTGCATTCCTTGTCCGGTGAGCATGCGCAGTAGATGGTGCTATGAGAGTGTGTACTGAGTGTGTGGGTGTACAGGGCGGGGGATGTTGCTTTATCATTCCACTTCCCTGCCCGTAGCTGTAATCAAATGTAAATATTATACATCACTAGTTATGTAGTTAGTTTGAACCGGAACATGCACAAGTTCAAGGCCCTCGAGCCTGTCCGTCTTCACAAAAACCAGAGGTTGACTACTCCTAGAAACCTCGTAGGACGTCTTCCCTCTGACCTCCATCTCATTATCCTCACCCATCTCCCCATCCACGACTTCCCAGCTTATGCCCGCTGCTCTCATGCAACCTCCGCGCTCGCCTACGATGATTCATTGTGGCAGAAGCGCTGGAATGCGCTCGCTGTAGAAAAGCACGGCCTCTCAGCCATCCTTGACGATGTCGAGGCGCACCAAAAGGGCCAGGCAGCGGCCTCAAGAGCCGCCGCCCCGCCCACCATTCCTGTTGATGATGATTTTGGTGACTTTGCAACCGTGGACATCCTTCAACCACCCCCGGACGAGCTCGGAGACTTTGTCGGTGCATTTGATGCTCCAGCACCTCCCCCGCGCACACCAACGAGCTTCGCGCAAAATAAGGACACATTTAGGAACAAGTACATCCGAGCACACAACCTCCTCAAACCTCTTCTCCGTCATCTCTCCTCCCCGCCACATCTCATTCTTTCGGAATTGGCCTCGGTCATTTCGCCTTCCCTCCGATCACAGGCAAGACTCCTGCACCTCCTTTCCCTCTTTCTTTCACCTGCGATCCAGCCCGTCCGACGATATGATACACTGTCGCTGTCGCTCCGCTCCGCGATGGACCGCTTTGATGCAAATCTGTTATCTGCATTTGATGTTGCCGATGGGAAAGGAGATGAGGCCGGGATGAAAGAGGCCGCAGAGTCAAGTTGGGATCTGTGGGATGCATCTGGGGACTGGGAGATGGGCAAGGTTTGGGCAGAAAAGCGCGAGATTTTCTACCAGCATGAGTGGAAACCGCTCGACAACATTACGTCCGTGCGCTTCTGTTATCCTTTGCGTGTACTCATCTCTATTTCAGCAAGAATGGTCTTAACTTTACTCCGATGGACGACTTCATGTCCTATGTTCTGGAAGCTATCAACGAACATGGTGCTCGCGCTGTACGCGTATTTCCACCTCAAGCACAAGTCTTGATTGCATTTGCCGACCGTTTGGCTACCGAAGTGGTACGAGGCACTTTGCGACTAGCTTCTCTGTGTCAGCGGCTCAACATGTATAGGTTGGAGAATACATCACATCCCTGCTAGAACGGGCGAGAGAA
Source organism: Podaxis sp. C-F-92630 (assembly GCA_018524945.1). Taxonomy (NCBI): domain Eukaryota; kingdom Fungi; phylum Basidiomycota; class Agaricomycetes; order Agaricales; family Agaricaceae; genus Podaxis; species Podaxis sp. C-F-92630. Next base: position 76,831 of record JAEUWS010000872.1, read on the forward strand.
GTTTCAACAGTCATGTTCCTACAAGCTACCGCGGCCAGTTTTAGAGAGGCTTGGAAAATGGTGGATGCCATTCTGCAAGCAGCGCAACAGAGAGAGGATTCGGAGGTGACAAAGACGAAAGCAGAGGATGTGATGTACGTCTCCCAACAATACTGCCCGCTACCTGTGCTCATGCTTCGCAGTTATCGGATGTTCGAAATCAATATGGACGAATACTTGGATGAAGAGGTTGAATACCTCAAGCAGGTCTTTGACAATATTTGCAAAAACTGGGATCGACAGGTGCGTGGTTTTCTTTGCGCACGTAGCCGTATCTAATGGTGTATAGATGGCAGCAAAATCCTCTGAAGCGTCCGGTTCAACCACTCGCTTCCTCTCCTCATACAATCCTGCACAAGAGAAACGGAATGTGCTTACCTCATTTACTAATGTCCTCTTGCTTCCTGTCACGATCGTGCCCCGTACAGTTAATGCTGTCGGGGGCGCACTCATTACTGGTGGTTCGGCTGCCGTACAAGGGATTGCCATGCTGAACCCACAGAGGTGGGCGGGTGGAATGTCCTCTACATCCACAGGAGGAGCCTATTCCAGGAGCTTCGATAAGGATGGAGGGATGTTGTTCGAGGCTGATGGTGAGGATGATGATAACAAAACAGTCGCGACTCTTACATCTGATAGTAAGTCAACAAATCGCTGAGAACGTGCCATTGCTCATCATATATTGCGTAGCGTCTACGTTGAACGCCGTCAATCCAGCCGACCCTACGATGAAAGGAAACGTGCCACAGCAACAGATATCCGAGGGCACGAATCAACTCGACCTTTTACTTTCACTTGACATCGCTTTGGAGCTCATCCATGCTACTCGTGAAGCCCTTAAACGCGTAGAAGCATTTGCAGGATACCCCGGTCATTATGGACATCGCGTTAGAGATACCATTGAAGAACTGTTTATACTCATGCTGCAGACGTTGGGCGAACGGCATGTTACCAAGGGATTTTCACGGTGGGTGTTCATCCTCTTTGGGGGCTTCTATGCTCACAAGAATATCACAGAGCTACCGAGAGGATGACTGCGTATAAGCCCGCTGATCACCAAGAGACAACCAGTGTTGCTCCACTCGTGCAGTTCTTCGAGCTTGTACATATTGGAGATATGATTCAGTCGATGGTGCAGGTATTCTTTGATAAGGAGCTGGTAGGTTCCCGCGGTCCCCGTTCTGATGCTGACTGACCAAGAATATATTATATAGGCTCCACACATTGATAAAACAGATTTCTTGAATGCGGTAGTAAGAGAGAAGAAGAGATTTGAAAACTCGTTAGATGAGAGTGTGGCGGGTGGGTTGAACGCCGGTACGGAAGTGTTGATGAATCAAGTATGTCGCTTCAACATGAATTGTTGATCTGTGCTGATTGCACATGCGTGCTTAAGGTTGAGCATATCATCCTGACTCTCACCAAACCTCGGGAGTATTACCCTCCAGAAGACGCTCCTCTAGAGTTGGGACCGACCCAAGCGTGTATGGAGGCAATTAAATGTTTGGAGATGCACTGTAAGTTGCTCAAAGGGAGCACGAGCAAGGAGGTGTTGGAGGTGTTTTATCAAGAGATTGGTATCCGGTTAATCGCGTGAGTAATCTTCCTCACTCTCACTGGCTCGTCATTGATGCCGTTTCGGTGGATAGGATATTGCAAAAGCATATCAAGAGACAAATTATATCGCTTAATGGAGGCTTCCAGGTTATCGCCGACTTGAATACGTATCACGCATTCATCTCTTCATTGAAAGTGAGTTTCCATGCCGCAGGCTTAGGATTATTCCTTAGTACGACTCAGGTGCAATCCATTGCGAGCGACTTTTCGCATCTCAAGATGCTGGGACATGTGTACGTTGTTGAGGACGCGAAGGACCTGGCGCAGATTGTGAGAGATGTAACACGGTACGGTGGTGCTTACCGACCCGAGGCTAGTCGCTAGTATTCACCCGGTTATGTCCTGTATACTGAAGTGCATTGACAGGATATATACGAGTTTATTCAGCGCAGGTCGGACTGGAAGAAAATTGAAAAGATAGTGGATAAGACGATGTATAATTTGAGTTTCAAGGAGGATTGTGTTATCTGTTGATCATAACTACGTTTAGTAAACTGCAATAAAGGTTGTATAGAATGTTTAGATTTGGTTTACAGACGTCGAGTAATATACTTATCCACACGGCTGAAGGGATGCGGATATATAAGGAGCTACAGTGTATCAATAAATGAAGAACGTTATCCAGAACCTTGAGAATTAGGGTATGTGTATGCTGGTGGGAATGCCAGAAAGAAACGAAATCTATTAAAAGTCGGGGTGAAAAATGGAGTGTGATTCCACTATCTAAACAAGAGAATCGAGAGGGTCTAGAGAGTGCATGTCTTCGTCAAAGCTGTCGTCATCGGGCTTGATAAATGCATCGAGGATGGCGTTGAACCCAATCGGGGGTATGAAACTGCGATCGCCAGCACGCGTCGCATGCTGAGCATAGCACGCTTGGCTTTGTCCGTAGGAGATGCCAGCACGGAAAGCGTTGGTCGCATCGAAAATGGCGTTCCAGTCAATTCCAGTGACAGCCTCCGTCCCGTGCACAGGCATTGAGATCCCTTTGTGGTTTCCGGGGATGGCATGTGAAGTTGCGAACGGAACGTCGTGCAAGGTACCTTCCTTGGCTCGGGGGAAATACTCGAAAGTGGTTGATGAGTACTGTGGATTGTAGGTGGCCACGCTGGGTGATAAGGAAGTGTCAAGGAGGCTTGGACTTTCGACAACTAGTGGTCAATGAGGTGAGTGTTGCTGGGTTATTCGAGGGACCGTAGGCTTACCAATGATTGGTTCAGTGGGGAAGAAGCACCCCAAGGGCTCTTGGAAAGGAAGAGAGTGGTACCCTGGGACTGGGTAGCTAAAGACACCATCCAGGTCATCAATGAGCTCGAGACCTTCCACTCTGGATAGAACGGGGTGCCCAACTATCGAACAACGTGAACAGGTATGTTTCAATGTTGAAACAAGAAAAATAGCCGACCGTGCTTGGATCCTTCGTTGGCCTCGTCGGCGAGTGCAAAAGAAGGTTCCCCTACCTTGACGTTCATCCTACTCGAGTACGCCACCTCGCCCAATGTCTGCTTTGTTTCATGATTGTCATATTCTCCTGCTTCCATACCCTCTTTCTCTTGAAAGACGGAAAGAACCATGTTGACGGGCTCATTTGTGTTAGTGACTAGTGCGAGGTCCCCGATCTTTTCGACTCCATCGCTGATCGATTCCTCACTCGTGTGGCTGACGGAAGTGTTGGACGAGTCTGAGGAATACTCCGGAAACGAGCATTCTTCTGTGGAGGAAGGAAGTTCGGGGGATTGGAAAAGCTCGGGAGTGTTGGGTGGTGATAGGACATTATTTGTGGCGTCGGTGGGTATGCGAGAGGGGAAGGGAGTCTCAATCCATGGACTAACGGGACAATGGCTGAGGGCAGAGCAGGCTCGAGTTGTCGAATAGTGAGATTCTTGAACAGGTCCGACCATTGGTTCGCCACTAACTTCGAGGTCAACGTCGATGGTGGTCAAGTAGGTAGGCATCCCTTCCCAGAGTCGTTGGAGGAGGGAGGAGACGTATGAGAAGAGCGCGCAGAAGGAGATTAGAAAGGACTTGAGGAGTGAAAGAAGCATATGAAGATAGGAGTACGTCTATGAGGATGACTGCCAACCTGGGTGCAATTATTGGTTTTTGAAAGCATGGTGGCTGACTTTGACCTAGTAGCATTTTGAATGTTTGGGGGTAGAAATGGGACAGCTAGCCACCCGGAGAGTCGAAAATAAAATGCTCCGAGGATACGTTATAGTGGTCTGGATGAACTCGTATGGTTAGGGATGAAATAAAGTTCGGAGAAAACCGTTCGAGCAGCACAGTAATGTTTTATCGAGTTGATTGTCATTCAATTAATTGAATTAGGAGTTTATTTATTACACGGGAATGATGTGACACGTGTGACAGACGATCAAAAAAAGTGTCAATGAGTGGCTCTGCACGCGATATCACCATGGCTGCTGTTCAGACTCTCAACGTCGTCGCCCCCCCTCTCGACCGTGCATACGCACCTCCAACTCCTTCAGGATCTCGTCTGTCGCGTAAGCCGCCCACAAACACCACGCTTTTGTGCTCACCCCAATTGTCCGCAGCACCTCATCCGGCTGGGCATAGAACCCTTCTTCCAGTTGGACCTGCCTATCTCAACCATCTCAAACTCTCTCTAAAACATGCGCATGATTTCGCTGCACTAGATAAGCATCTCGAAGAGGAATTGCAAAAGAAGTTGGCGAGCACGGCTAATAGTGTTAATGGTGAGGATGATCTCGGAGTTGGTGATGAGCCAGAGTCCGAGGAGCTGTTGAGCCTTGATCCCAAAGAGTGGAAGGTAAACGCTTACATTCCGATTCATTAGGAGGATTTCGCATCTAATCCCTCCCCTTTAGAAACACGATTATTACGCCGTTCTCGGTCTTTCGCATCTTCGTTGGAGAGCCACGCCCGAACAGATCAAGATTGCTCGTATGTATCCTCTATCTAATATCCCCTTATCTTGAGACTTAACGTTTAGTGAAACAGATCGCAAAAAGGTTCTCAAGCACCACCCCGACAAAAAAGTTACTTCTACAACTTCATCTACAAATTCACTTCAATTCTCTGGTATCAACACCAATGATGATGCCTTCTTCAAGTGTATCCAGAAGGCTCATGAGGTACTGACACATCCTGAAAAACGTCGTCAATTCGACTCTGTGGATCCTCAGCTCGTCGAATGGGAGGAGGATCTCCCCACTGCATCGATCAAGGTTGGTGTATTGGTCGTCGAGAAAGAGTACTCCATATTCAGCTTCTTCTAGAACAAGAAGGACCTTGATTTCATCAAGACTTTCGCGCCCATTTTTGAAGAATACTCCAGGTTCTCTCGCGTTCAGCCTGTACCTGGCCTCGGACATATTGACTCAACAAAGGAGGAGGTCGAGGGCTTTTATGATTTTTGGTATAATTTCGACAGCTGGAGGAGCTTTGAATGGTGGGATAAAGAAATAAACGAAGGAAGCGACAAGTACGTTTTCATACTCGATTGGCAGACCATCTTTTTATTGATTATCCTGCAGTCGTGACGACAAACGCTATACAGAAAAGAAGAACAAGGCTGAGCGCGCACGCAGAAAAAAGGAGGATACCGCCAAGCTGCGTAGCCTCGTCGATCTTACTTTGAGCCTTGATCCTCGTATCAAGCGCATCAAGCAGCAGGAAAAGGAGGCAAGAGAGGCCAAGAAGCGTGGTAACGCCCCAGGAGGTGCTGTCAAGAAAACAAAGCAACAGGAAGAAGAGGAGAAGAAGCGGCTGGAAGAGGAGGCTCGCAAGAAGGAGGAAGAAGAAAAGGTTTATCACTATCCTTGTTCAAGTAACTATGGCTGACTCTTACTCAACAGGCTGCCCGTGCAGAGGCAAAGAAAGCCAAGGCTGCTGCCGCTAATGCTGCTAAAAAGGCCAGGCGAGCAGCTCGAGCAGCCGAAGCCGCAGGTGCTGCACAGTGAAGGACGGGCATTTCACATACATTTTTCAGATACTATACTTAGTTCAGTAACTACTTGTCATGTGACCGTCGCGTCTTGACTCTTGACACGACCCCATGTTCAATACACTTCCTCAGTGTCAACATGCTTAAAGAACAAATTACCATCGCCTCCCGTCGTCTCACCACACCTGCGCGAACCATGGCCCAGGGTTCCGCTCACCCAAGTAGTCTCCTCGCTGCACTAGACTCCCTTGACTTGACCACTACCGAAGTTAATGTGACTGAAAAGTGCGCGAAGCGCACAAAGTCACAGACAAGTGACCGAGCGGAAGGTTCAGATGTGAAGAAGAGTTCAGTGCAAAGGCTGAGGGTGGACGGGGCCGGGAACTCGTACGTACCTCTCCATCGGCCAAGCAGACCCTCAAATACTTACACGCCCACAGCAGAATCCACCCATTCTTCCTTACACATCAGAAGTCAAATACCTCACAACAAGTCGCAAAATCTGTCACCGGTGAAATCGAGTCTGCTCTTGGAACACTCCAGAAGCCCATTAGGAGCGTACGCACGACAAGCAAGGAAATAGCGAGGGAGCCCTCCGCAGTTATCTCGCTTGAAGCGGAGGATGTCACGGTCGAGAAGAATCTACCCATATACTCTTATAAGGACTACCAGCCCAAGGCTTGTATTGTCTACACGAGGAATGAACAGGAGGCGAACGACTTGATTGCTAGCCTCAGACCTGGGTTAGTCTCTGTTTTGTATTTTATTTTATTTTTCTACTTCGCTTAATGTTGCTCCCAGTACTATTGCCATGGACCTTGAATGGCGTGTTACCTATTTCAGAAAGCCTGGAACGAAGTCCAGCGTTCAGCGAGAGCGAAGGACTGCAGTTATTCAGATCGCGGATGGTGCTGGTCTCATTCTGATCATTCAGGTGAATGAAATGCAGAGTAAGTATCCTCTTGTGTGTTGCGATTCGCCATTTCACAAATCATCCTAGGATTTCCAGCTCGACTGCAGGTATGACTCTATGGTCTCTCTTGGTCGGTTCACCGAAAACCATTCTGAACTAGGCGCTCATTGAAAATCCCAGTGTTGCCAAAGTAGGAGTCAATATCCTTAGTGAGCGTCCAACTTGTACTTGATGTCTTCTTACTCATTATATACTAGACGATGGCAAGAAACTCTTCAGGGACTACGGAATCTTGGCAAAAAACCTCATTGAACTGGGCTCTCTTGCATTGGTCGTTGATCCTTCCCCCGTCGCGAAACGCAAAATCGTGAGCCTTGCCAAGGTAAACTCCACTACTTCCTCACAACTGGCACTAGACTTAGTTGTTGATTGAGCTTGTCGAGCACTACTGTCAGAAGACACTGTTAAAGGGGGTTGAGCGGACAAGCGACTGGGAGAAACCATTGAGTATGGAACAACGTGAATGTATGTCTTCCTCTTGGCTCCGTTCTTTGTTATTGATGTGATGTAGATGCTGCCAATGATGCTCATGCATCGCTTATGATCTATAATGAGCTCCTGAAGCTTTCAAAGGTCCATTCCTGCCCACCCACTGATAATGACCAATGCCAATACACAAATGATGTGACGTGGGCACTAGGGACAAGTTCCCTTCCTGGTTTGGAATCTATCCCGCAACCTCTGGAAGGAATGCGGCCACAGTACCTTCGGGCCTATGAATATTGGCACCAAAAGAAATTGACTCTGGAAGAGATGTGCCTCAAACTCAGCTTGAAGAACAAAGGCTCAACTAAACCAGGAGAGATGGTGACTCTCAAGCCTGGTACTGTAATGTAAGTAACCTTGGAGGAATGAATGTTTATATGGAATTGATTCAGATTATTGGAACTAGCTCTTATGTTATGTTTGCCCTACAAAATAACCCTCAATTGGAATTTCAGCTTGATGAAGTTATTGAGCTTGTCCAGATGGACTTGAACTCTTGGAGTAGACATTATGCCTGGATTGTGCAGCAACTATAATGTTCCTACTTGTTTTGGGCTTGTTTAGTTATATAAATGTTGGAGTCCATGCATTGGTGTAATATAAGAATGATGTGTTGGCATATGCTTCTATTATAAGATCTTAGGTATATCTTGAAGCTCATAGCATCTTTATAAGCCAGTCATAATATTTGCAAATATGGTTTATAACACACCTAACTATTTTTCCAACTTTACTAATGTAATAATATGCATTATATAAGGCACAGGAGGAACTTCCTACTCATCCTCATTTCTGCCTGCCCTTTATTACTGTCTAATGTTGAAAACAAAGAACCAGATATTATTGTAATACAAAGAGCTTGTAAGCTCTTTGCAGGGACTCAGATCCTTGGAATACAAGCCAGTTATTCCTCCTATTCATGGTTGTGACTGTTATGGTCTCACCTTCTGCCTACTAGCCCCTGGCCAACTGTAATGTGAGTGTGAAGCTAGTCACTGTCATGCTGATAGGCCCAAAATGTAAATAAGGGTAAAACATCGCAATTTTCATCAATATAGCTATGAAAATAACATAGCTACAGAGACAGAACATCCCCAGCTAATGAACTAGGACAAAAGTCTTAATAAAGACAAAACTAGCTACCCAGCTATGACAGAGTATGCCCAAGGTCAACCAGAGGAGCTGGCAAGACTGGTTATCTAGTACTCCAGACTTACATCTGTGAACCAGAGGGGTGCTTCCTATGCAGGAAAACTGTACTGCATTATTTTCCTAATGTTCAGAAGCCAGTTTCAGTTTATTCTCAGAGTGGCAGTCTTGATCTCAGGCTTATAACCTGCTCTGCTCACCAGAATGATAAAGTGGCTATACTGGCTACTTATCAGACTACAGATAGGACATCTCTACCCTACAGAAAAGATGGAAAAATCCCAGGGGATCAGATGGCAGCAGAGTACCTACCACTCAGGAAAAACCCTGGAGCACAAGAATTCACATGTCTAAATGCATCAGAGTGACCAGTTAGCTCTGCAGGATAAAGAAAACACAAGGAATGGTCCTGGAATATCTCTGGACCAAGAATATGCCTCAGCTGCTTAGTAGCTACTTTGGTCCAGACCTCTGAAATAAAGGAACCATGTGGTGGATGACAGAGAGCACCCTTAAAAATTAATTATCTAAGCCCAGGCCTGCTAACCATGTGGTCTTGGAGCCCACAAGACAAGATGTACCTGAGTTTTAAGGCCCAGACTTATCTCAAAAGATATTATCGACTTCCCATATGGTCCCAAGCATTCTAGAAAACAGGTAGCATGTGATTTTGTACTTTCCTAGTTTGTATTTCACCTAAAATATATAAACCCCCAGGTATGGGCTGGACAGGCAAGGAACCTGCTCCCAGCAGTGCATAAGGGATTGACCTCTCAATTCTAAGTGCCAAGAGTGAGTTTAAGTGTTTATTCAGTCATAGGCCAATAAAAGACAAACTATAAGACACCTAGAACCCCAGAAAAGCTTAAGAGACTTAAAAAGAAAAGACTTCTCAGTTATCTGCACTCAGCTAGTGAGGTAGCTACTTATGTTGAACTGACCACCTGGTGCTAAGAGAGCATTTTGAGTTGGCTGTTCTAAAGGAAAAAGAGTAGTCTAGTTCAGTTTAAGTTAGTCCAAGTCAGTAAAGTTAGTCAGTCTTAGAGTTCCTCTCTGATAACACTGTGTGTAAAGGGCACTGCTGTTATAGAGACCATTATTTTGAGCTTGTGGTCATTTAGAACATTCCATTGAGCTCTATTTTGCTTTTGCACCACCCCCAATTCCTCTATCTTCTGTTCATTGTCCCCCAGAACTCATCTGAGGACAGTAGTAGCTACTTAGCTGCATCTCATTGTTTTTGTAACTACTACTTTATTTTACCCTCTACAATGCATGCAAGAAACTCAGTTGAAATGAAGACAGACTGTTTACTGTTATCATATTCCAAAACAGTCTAACCTTTAGATTATAGGAGATAAGGGTTTATATATTGAGTAGATATTTGAGTTGGAGAAGACAAACAGAGATAAAAAATGATAAATGAGTAGAGATAGGGAGTATAAAAGGAGATTAAACTATACACATGCCCTCCAATGTCATTAGGGAGAGGACATTACTTTTAAGTGAGACAGAAACTCTTGAAACAAGAAATACAAGAACTTTTTCAACATGCAGTCCTGCTGTGAGCCTAGTTACCATCTTTCATTCATAATTGATAAGCCCAGGTTCATCATTCCTAGAGGGAGTCATTGACAAGCTACTAGTGCCTGTAGAAGCATCCTCCATCTGAACATCCTCTAGAGCAGTTTTTCCCTTGCCTTTCTATTTGTTAGCATTTCCCTTAGAGCTGGTGCAAATGAAATTCACCTCAATGGGCTGGGATGTAGAAGTGCTGGTTGCATGAGTGTCAGGGCCTAGTTTCAAGGTCAAAAGGCTCAAATTAATGGTTGTCATAGAGCCAACTGAGATGGGAAAAGCTATGGAAGATTCAAGTTGATTAATTGATTGCCCTAGGGTTGGAGTGAATTGAGTGGGGTGATTATTGACAGGTTGGAATGGTGTGAGAGCAGATGTTGATGGCAATGGGGTGGAGAGGTTTGACAAAGGCAGAGGGGGAGCTGGCATAGTCAGTGTTATGGAACCACCAGTCTGACCCCTACCCTGCCCTCCACCTGAAGTTATTGTCAATACCATCCTGCAAGAATTGGGACTTCCCAGCAGCGCCTGCGACTCCATTCCTACCCAGATGCTTGATGACATCCTCAATCAACAACCAGCCTTCCGAGCCCAAGTTGCCTACCAGAACGCTGCCTTTGCTAACAGAAGACTTCCTGGCCATGCATCATATTTCTCCACCGACTGGCCCACACCTGGACCCATCCTCTACCTGTCCAATCAAACCATGACTGACATAATTCGCATCACCTGGGAGAACACTCCCTTCACACATGTTTTCAACTCAGCAGGACATTACCAGGAAACCATCAATAATAACTTCGACATCTCATGGGCCCATGGATGGAAGATGTTACCATATGCAGGAGAACCACTTGTATTCATTCACCCCTATATGTCTTACCCACCAGAAGTTGTACCCATCATCATCAAATATGAAGTCCAGCATGGACTCTACTTCCAAGACACATTAGTCTATTGTTACAATCCGCAGTCCAGACAACCACCTTCCATTCCCCCAGCACAAATGCAGCTGCCACCACTCTATGCAGTTGACTCAAATGTTCCACCACTTAGCAATGCATCATCTGTAGACCAGACATCAACCAACAATGACACCAGTAACAACCCTGCAGCAAGCAAGAATATTCCTATCAGCGAACCACCCCTGTATCTGCAGCCAACTTATGTCATCACACCGGAATCATCATCATCATCATCACCTTCTCCTCGCCACAGCCTGCTCAATGAGTCAGATTCGTCTGATTCCCCACTCATCAGGAACTTCACTGTTCCCCACTTGACTTCTTTACCACCATCTATGGACTCCTTGGACTCCTTGCATATCCAGTACAAAGATGATATGGACTTGTAAAGATATATGACTCTTGACTTCTAAATCAGACTCTTAGCAATAGCACCTGCCTTGCAAACTCTCTGCTAGCTAGTTTCCT
>JAEUWS010000873.1:0-87315 GCA_018524945.1 Podaxis sp. C-F-92630
CTCTTTTCCGACTGACTCCTGAGCTAATGCCCTTTATTTACAGCGCTCGGGATCGAGGGCTACCTCTTCATGTAGATCTGATATCTCTTCATTGAATATCCCGACATATAAAATTACAGAAAGCAGGTAAGTTTTAACAGGACTTGGATGAAGGGAAAATGTCTGATGGTGTAATCTAGTCAACTTGCAAGTCCTGCTTCCCCCGAAGTCATTTCACCCGTCGGGCTCGCAGCTCTCCCTGCTATCTCTCCTCTTGGGCCGTCCCCAATTGATCTAGATGCAAGCTTTGATATTCCAGAGGCTCGTCACCCTTTACCTGAATCCCTTCCTCCATCTCCTCCCGCTACCTATGAACCCCTCGACCAACAAGAACAACAGAGGGACCCTACTAGACGGATTGAAGGAGTCAAAAGCCGGAGTGCAAGCGTCCTCGGAGTTCGCGAAGACGGAGGTGTTCTCTTCGCTCCTGTAAACAGAGACGCTCGTAACAGCTTCGCTGAGGCTCGTTTAGAACCATCCCCTCCATCGTCTCCCCAGAGTTTCGTGACCTCCCATCAGGAACTTCCAGAAGAGAGGACATCAATTACTAACAAGAATCCCGTTCAAAGTAGAAGCACTTCTAGAGCGGCTTCCGTGCGTAGTGCTCCACGTGAAGATATGGCGCAGGGGACGAGCCAAAAAGTTGACTTAGGTAGGTATTTAGTGTAGCTTCGAGCGAGGCGGATCATGGATTGACTTTGCGGCAGATTTTACGGTGAAATCGCCTTCACCGACGCCTTTGTCGGTTCCGGCAACTCCGAGGGCTGAGGAAGAAACCACTCTACCTCCTGAGCTCGGTTTCGCTGCTAGCCCACGCCCTGGTTCCACCAAGGATCAGCATCTGGTCGCCCCCTCGCTCGGTGTCACACCCAACATTTCTATTGCTTCGACTTGCGCATCAGAAGCTGGAGCTGCAGGGTCCTCGTCAAGTACGCCATCTCTCCACTGTCGGGCCTGCCGGAGAGAGACGCCGGATGACATCACAGCGACGATGTGTGGACATGTGTTCTGTAATAGGTATGAGATTCCCGTCACTGAAATGCTGACCCACGATCTGACTCACCCCTTTCCTCGACTGCGCAGATGTATTGTCGATGCAGTTATTAAGACGTCACGATGTCCCTTCTGCTCGACGCCAACACTCTTGTATTGCTTATTCCGTCTTGATCTTGTGACTTGAGATCAACGTTTGGTGTCACGGAAGCATTGTAGTCCACATTCTAATACCTGTTATTTCTGTCGAGCATACCAGGGATGGTATAGCGTTGTTTTGGTCTCTGTAGCTATAGACATTCTTGTATGATAGCAGCTAAAACTTGCTATTCTGATCTAGATGTGAACGACCTTAAGGTCAATCTATACGTCGCTTGTGTACACTAGGATTACCTTCCATGGACATAGCGGATTGTTTTTGGAAATGCGACTTAGATTCGGGTTAGGAAGCGCATGCCACTTTATGAATTCCCTGGACAGAGCGCCGGGCAGGCAAACATTTGTCTCATCACAAATATATATAGTACATCATTTGTCAAACATCAAACAAAAGCAGAGAAAACAGGATCGTGTGACAAAATACATGTAACATCGATGCTCAGTTCACGTTCACCTCGGCAGCTCATTGATCCCAATCTCGGCCACTGGCTCCTCCTTTTCATGATCGTGCTCAGGGACTTTCTGGGCCCGCCTCTCCTTCCTTCGCTCTCCAGCCGCCGACTCATGACCAAATAGTCTGGTACGGCCCTAATTATACCTGTTAGTGCCTGTTTAGGAACGAGTTTCTGAAAACCACCGACCTCGTTGAACTTCATGTAAACCAGGACAGCTATGACTGCAATCCAGTAAAACACATACGAGAGTATGGTTCCGACTAACGCAACAACGTCAGCAAAGAGTCCTCTCAGATTGCCTATGGTGAACGTACGTGAACCATTATTGGACCAACCGAAGATAGCTGTGAAGATCGACCACCCTTGGTTACTTGAGGTCCTCGATTTGGCTGCACAACAGTCAAGGTGCCAGACGTTCCCCTGAACGCGGTAAGAGCCAGGGCCGGTTCCTCCGGCGTCGTCAACGTCACTACCCAAGAGTATATTATAAGCATGCTCTTCAAAGTTTCCGACAGCTTTGCTGAAGAGGCCTGCTCCGATGAGCAATAGGAAGTTCGTCATCACGATGAGGAATACGGTCAACGCTATCGACAGATTTGGTTAATCTCGAGTAGTTGGTCGAGGGTGAGATAGACTTTACCTGTCCTACTTGCGAATTCATAGATGAGGAATCCACAGACGAGTCCGCAGATGAGGCCTACTATGGTGGCTATGGGGATTGATGTAGCAGGCTGACCAAGGGATACACCACCGACGAAGACGACAGCTTCCAAGCCTGACGAGTTTTACGCTCTAGTTCCACTCTCAACACTAAAGCTACTTTTACAATACCTTCTCTCAACACGGTGACTAACGGAAGTAAGAACAGGACCCATTTGCCCGTGACCGTTTCTTTTTCCACCTCTAACGGCAAATATTGTCAGTTACCGTCAGAAGATGGTGGTGAAAGTGATGACTCACTGCTGCCGCTGAAAGCCTTGGAGAGTTTAACTCTCCACTTAACTTTCGCTGAAAAGGCGGGTCAATATCGCAGCTATGTCCGCTCAGCTGATGTCTTCACCTCGGTCCATTTTCAGCATGGATATGCCCATGACAAAAATCATGAGTGAGGCAATCAGGTTAAAAATACCTTAGTTGAAAGAATTGATTGAACATCGTGGTAGTGGAGGTCAAGGAAAAGAAGGGTATTTACCTTCCCAAAGTTCCTCCGACTTCGCCCAGAGATCACTTGCCCGGGTGAACCAGACGGCAATGAAGCTTTGCCCGATGGTAAGGGAAAAGTCATCGCGACGAGGTACTGACTAAGACTCACGCGGCTCCAATTGCGAGGGCGACGAGTAGTCCCAAACCAGCTCCGAGGAAAATCTATCGGAATTGTGAGTACTACAGCCGATGCCACATGTTCTTCCCAAACTCATACCTGGAGGCGCATCTTTCGCAGGAGTCTCCGCCGCTGGATGGTGTCGTCTTCCACTAGACCAGAGGCTGGAGGAGATTGTGAAACGGACCCATGCTTGCTGTCAGTATCCGAAGCTTCTACAGTCCCAGTCCCAGTTGTCGGTGTTGGGGTTGTTTTGTTCTCGTCAAAGATGAGCTGTTCGACAAGACCTAGCAACACTGAGACGATGATCGCTGCCTCCAGGGTTTCTCTGAAGACGATAAAAAAGATGGGGACTGAGAAGAGGTTTTTCGCCATCTTGGGACAACTGGGGCTAGAAGTCGACCCATTCTCCAGGTATAAAAGTCAGTCGATTGCCCTAGCTCCTATCCAACCCGAAGAATGGATCAATTCTAGCCTTCAAACGTACAAGCTCTATTTTTATGCTGGGACTCCCACAAAAAGAGGGTTCTAATCAGATAATGGCACGTTTTTGTCTTATCAGATTACGCTAGTTCATCTGATAAGATTGGAAGATGTCGGAGCTTGGAAATCCTCGGATATTACGTTCAATGTTCAACTGACTACCTACTTACCGCCGTAATTCATTCGAGACCACGCGCTGGCAGACTTCTCCCCGTGTTCGTCGTCATTGCCTGTGCAGAGCACAAGGGCAAAAACGTCAGTCTGAGTACCGGATAAGCTACGAGATTCCACCCCTTGGTGCTCTGTAGACATGCGGAATCAACCTCTCTCCATGAGAAGGTCTTTTCCCGCTCCAAGGGGAATCCTAAGCCCCATGTGTTACGTTGTATCTCACAGTGCATTCTTACGCCCTGTTCTTATCGCATGGTGAGCTGTCCCTTATCAGATAATCGGTCTGGCCTTACAACTTATTTTTAGGATCCCCCATTTTTGAGGTTCGCCCCTAGACTCGCGAATTCAATGGGCCGTTCTTTGCACCCGCTAGTCTTACTTATAAGAAGCTAGTGGAACGAAACAGGATGACCGACAGTCTGATTTCTCCCTTATAGGGCATCATGAATCCCCCAACGTTTTTCCCTTCATTTATTGTCCTCGTCTGGTTCAGCCTGGTCTCCCCCGTCCTTGCGGGAGTACAGGAAGTGTGGTGGAACATTACCTATGTTGAAAATGCTAACCCAGATGGACTATTTGAACGCCGCGTCGTCGGCGTTAACGGGACCTGGCCGTAAGTTGCCCGTTCAGCTCAGAATTGGTTTGTATTCATTCCTGGAAACAACAAGGCCACCACCACTTGATGTGAACACGACGGACTCCCTCGTTGTGCATGTCCATAATTCTTTGGATCAGCCGACTACCTTGCACCACCATGGCATGTTCTTCAACTCCACTTCTTGGATGGATGGTGCAGCAGGAGTCTCGGAATGGTTCGGTGGTCATTGTTCACCCACGTGGCTATGTTAACTGAGTTTCTGCATCTAAACAGTGGGATACCTCCTAATGGTGATTTCGATTATGTGATTCCTATTAATTCCTCCGGTCAATGGGGTACATATTGGGTCCACGCTCACGCTTCAGTTAGTTCAATCTCTGCGGTCTGTTTTTCACAAATAATGTATATGGCAGGGACAATACGTGGACGGACTGCGGGCGCCTCTTGTCCTCCACCCTCCAAATGAAGTCCATGCTTATGATGAAGAATTCACAGTCATTCTTGGGGATTGGTATCACGAGCAACACGCAGACCTCTTGAAGAAGTTCCTCAGCGTGTCCAACCCGGGCGGCGCCGAACCCGTCCCCGGTCAGTACTGTACCTCGCTACCTTTCACGCTTCGGCTAACACCACGTAAATAGACTCGGCCCTGATCTACTTCGCTCGGAATTCAAGTTATCTTGGACCCATCTCTGGATCCTCCCCATCACCCGTCACTTCTGCAGTAGGATTCAACGAAAATGCCACGCTACCCTTCCAGCCTGGAAAGACATATCGCCTACGAATCATAAATACCTCGGGGTTCGCTGCTTTCTTTTTCTGGATTGATGGCCATGACATGCGTATCATCGAAGTCGACGGTGTAGGTTCATGCTACCAATTTGGCAAATATCTACGCCTGACTTGTCTTTGCTTTCTGTTAAGACTGATGTCGAAGAGTCCCCGATCGATATTATTGGGATTGCTGTTGCCCAGCGTTACTCAGTCCTTGTGACGGCAAGGAATGATACTTCAAGTAATTGGGTTATCCACGCGAATATGGACGTCGACATGTTCGACAAAGTTCCGGAAGGCCTTAATCCTAGTAAGGCATCGAGATTTGGCTTCAGTGTGCTTGACTTTATGTTGATTCCAAATGCTCTTTAGATGTTACGTCGTCCATCATCTATAGTTCGTCGGCACCGACGACAAACTTGGGCTCCGTAGATGCATACCATGACGTTGATGACATCTCCCTGGTCCCCATACAGAAAATCGCGCAACCGGAAGCAACGAAAACGATTGAACTTGAAGTGATCTTCGACACCATGGACGACGGTACCAATCGAGGCACCTTTAATAGCGTGGTGTATAACTCTCCCCAAGTTCCTGCCATCCTGTCGGCGCTTACTTTGGGGGATAACGCGACTGTTGAACAAGCATATGGTCCTGCAAGCTTTGTCGTGAACCAAATGGATGTGGTAGATATAGTGATCAAAAACGCTGATGCCGGGAAACATCCATTGTGAGTTTGTTTATGCTCGCCGTTGGCACAGAGGTTGAAGTTGTATGTCAACTGCGTTCACGACAGCCATTTGCACGGCCACAAAATGATGTTAGTTGGACGATCGCAAGATTACACATCCAACGATCCGACGCTAAACCCGCCCATTGTCGAAGGCCAGGCTAACCCCATGCGCCGTGATACAGTACAGATACCTTCCATGGGCTCCGTTACCTTGAGAATCGTTGCAGATAACCCAGGTGTCTGGCTCTTCCATTGTAAATCTCCCAGCTGATCCTTCACGTTTTAATAGAGTGATGAAATCGTCTTTCAACAGGTCATATCGAGTGGCACCTCGAAGCGGGTTTAGCGTTCCAGTTGATCGAGGCACCACTAGCTGCACAACAACACCAAAGCCAGGTCCCCCAGAAGCTGAGCAACAACTGCAAGGCGCTCGATCGGCCCATCTCCGGCAATGCAGCTGGCAAGGCTTCAACAAGCGACCTGAAAGGTCTCCACACAGGTCCATTCCCGCAGAAGCTGGGCTGGCACGCAAAAGGAATTGGCGCGATGACTGGGTGAGTCCTAACCTTTAATCTTCCAAACAAGTTGGCCGACCCGGTGACGTAGGTGCGTGTTGACCGCTGTTCTGGGAATGGCGTCTGTGGTGTGGTATGCACTTGGTGGGCATATTACCGAGGAGGAGATAGAAGAAGAGGTAAAGGCCAAGATCAGTGCGAAGGAAAAGAGGGGTCGATTCTTTGGTTTGCTCAGACGTCAAAATGTGTAATGTTTGTGAAATAGTTATGTTGTTTTTCTTGTTTTGTCGATATACGCTTCTACGTTTATCCGACTTAGTGACACGGTTCGAACGGATGTGAGGAACGGAGCTGAAGGATAATCATTTCAGTAACCAGAGCGTCACTGCATCTGCCATCAAGTTCGCGTAAAGGGAAGGCTCCCGCGACGATTATAAGTGAACAAATTCACACCCACTTTACGTTGCCTTCAACATGCTCAGTAGATAGAGGACTTGAACTTCGAGGATGCCTAGCCACAACAGGATAACCACGAAGACATTTGGGAAGACAGCAACGTCAATTGTCACCCTAGAAGCACTCCAGACCGTAATCTTCCCCCTGCACCGATGATCGTGTGCTTCCCAATGAGAACTCTTGTGGGGCTCATTTGATGCCTTTGCCCATGATATTGCATCAGGGTTTCGGGTGTGTGGAGAGCCGAACCAGGGATACCACATGAACCCTGATAACGAACTGATTGTTTCGACGTTCGGGCTTGTGGGGGCAACCAATAAAAGAGCTGATCGGTTGCAGTCGGTACCGGATGTTCCGCCTCTAACCTCTAACGATAGAGTGATGCGATGATGACGTTTTAAAATACTTCGTTGGTTCCCATGTTGCAGTACTTATTTCCCTCTTCCATGATCAGCACCTCCCCCTAAAATACTACCTGAAACCTTGTGGCAGCAGAGTAACTCAAGAGGACACCAAGAATGAGGCTAAGAGACACTGCGCTAAATCCTAGCCGCCCTAATCAAGGGGCGGAAGGGAGTCCCGTGGGACACCGATGCGGATTCAGGTGCAACTGCCTCTGCATTACTGTATGCCGACGGATTAAGACTGGTTTGACATTTGCACAAGGGACTGGTACAGACGTATCACTCCCTCTAGTAACCTTTACTCCACTTTTGTGTCGACAGCCTCCCAAGACTGTGTTATGACTATTTCACCTGGCGTCCCGCTTTACTCTGTGTCAGGTTGATCACGGCTTGGTTGGCCACTTAAAGGAATTATTCGTGATAATCACTTGCCTGATGACGTTTCGCCTAAGTTTCTCAATCAAGTGGAGACTTCGACTTGAGAGTTCTCAATGAATCACAACAAGCGTATTGACGGCGGCGTAAGGCGCCGTGCGCCACGACGCACTCATAAGTCGTGAAGTAACAATCCGATTGAAGCTGAGGGTTCGGTTGAGACTGAAGGTGCTCCACCTCGTCTGTGTGGCGCAAGATGGCTCATCATCGGTCTCGTGCACAAGATTCGTACCAGATCTATACGGACACTTAAGTCCTCTTAAGTCCGGCTCCCCATCCATGAGCACGGACTGTTTGTAAAGATATGGCTTGAACGCCTGAGTTTCCGACGAATCTCCGCTTCGTTTGAAACAAGCGCCACTGGAAACCAGTGGAGTTTAATTGAATAACAAGTACATGTGGCGCGTGTCTTGTGACTGACTGTTCGTTGTTATCGTTGCGGGGCTACCCAATAACGATGCCAGAAATGCCGCATCTTCGACTGTATGCCGAAAAGAGTCTCTGTCTGGAGACTAGAATAGAACAATACTTTGATGTCTTACGTCCCGACGCCTGTGATCGTGTTCGAGGCTTTGAATTTCCAGTCTCGAAGATGGGCTGACACAAGGACATACAAACTCCTGTTCCACAGACACGCGGTATATATGTCAGGGAGCTTGATGTGATTCCAGAGTTCCAAAGTCGATGCGCATGATCGGTGAATCGACTTGCAAGGATCTAGCCGAAGGTACCATCAAATTCGGGATTGCCTCGAGAGGCACAATCTCGTTTTTTTAACGTCCGCATGTCACGTCTCACCTGCCTGCGTTGACATGGATAAACATGGGTGCCCAAGGCCGGACGGACAGTGGGAAGAGGGCTCACATGGAACTGGACTAGAGCCTAGGCTCCACTGGACTCCGAGGAAATATATCTACGTTCAACAAGCACTATTTGTAGCTGATTCGAATATGTCCTAATTGCTGGAACATTCCGATTTTTCTCATGACATTAGGAGAAGAGGGTGGTTTCCGTTTGTGGGCCTCGGAGATGGTTCCACTAACCGGCCGCTCCGGGCCGCCCATGCCCCTCCCACTCCGTGATTCCAAACCCTTTTGTCTCTTTTCTGGTCTTCAAGGTTTCGAGAAAGTGTGCAGCGCCCATAATGATACAGTTCCGTTTCATGAATGACCATCGTTCAAGATGGCGCTCTGATCGGATGGAGTTTGTCCGTCAATATTGCTGTGGATACCAACATCAGAAATCTCAAGACTGGGCGGTCAGAGTACTGCGATCAGTATCGTGTTTGTGATGTATGCGCTTACTTTATGTTGGCCTAGAGTCGTTCAGATGAGAAAATAATAACATTAGGAGAAGACGGTCCAGTTGAAACTTAGGTCCGCGCTGGTCCATCATGATATCGGTTCCAAGATGAACAAGACAGCGTCTTTAGTTTAAACTTCGAGACTGACTATAACCAAAAGGGCATATTGTTACTGAAGCCCACCATGGTGGCTTTAAGGTTGCTATCCTGAAAGCGGCGAAGACTTGACGCACCTTCCATGTCAATAACGTGAGGCGACATAATATAAGAGGGCAACATAGGCAAACCTGCAAGCCGAAGGCCATAATGAGGCTCGTAAAGGACACCAGAAGATCCCGGATGTCGAGAAAATCAAAGGAGGTCTAGCTTCTCTTCGTTTCCCAGGCGAATTCCATCGCTGAAGCATTAATGATTCCCCAATACCAGGCAATTAATGACAACTTTTTGTATTGAACAGTGCTTCTCTGGGTTCGAGTGCGGGGTCAACGCCCAACAACGCTCACATATAATATACTACTAGCCCCAACTCTACCTTGACTTCATGAGCGCTTTCCGCGTTTTGACCGAGCTTCTGGACATCCCATAATCGTACCAGCAAACAAGATGAATGACAGTTCTGAAACCAACGGGATTTTCCTTTTTTTGCATTCTTCGCTAGACGCTAGACTATCATACTACTCTAAGGTGGAGTATGAGAAGACTGAAAATACGACTATGAGGAGTTGTAATTGATGTAAAGCAAATGGGGCAGATATGAATACGAAAGCATACGAGAGTAGAATAGGAGTTTAATTACGCGAAAACACAGGATCAATGATACAAGCAACACCGGACAGTGGATGTAAGATAGGGTTTCAGAATGCTGGCCAAGTAGCCATATGATGTAAGGGGTGGATGGTACCGCGCGTTCCTTGTCGGAGGTCCGAGGGGGTAGAAGGTGACACCGCGACAGGGGATTCGAGTTGGAGGATAGGAGCGTCCAAATGACGAAAGGGTGAATATCCGAGTCCGAACCCTAAAGGCAGCGAAGGAGGGGAAGCTACAACGAGTGCAATAGTACAAAAACCAAGGGACACAAATGTGTCAGGATAGTACAACCGAAAAGGCTCCACAAAAATCCAGGGCGAATCCAAATCCGAGAAGCATAGGGCGTATTTATTCGGATCCAAAAAAAAAAGGTCCAGAACCCGAGGTCTGAAAGGAATGTTAAAGGAATGTTGTTGCAGCCAGGGTGGCAGTGATTAAACGAGCGTGAGGTCAAATAGTGATGACAATGGTAACCGGGAAGAATACAAGATGAAAAGAGCGGCTTGGAGAATACAGTTCTTTGAAATGAGTGACAATGTCGGAGCGAGATTTGAAATTTGATGAAACCAATTAAACGAGCGTGAGTGTTGCCGGCATTAAACGAGTGTGGTTGGTTGTATGTGTCGGAGAGAAAGCGTTCGGGAATTTGAGTCTATGCGGCGGGTGGTACGATGTCCAGAGTAGTCCGGGTGATACATCCATGTGAGGTGCAGTTGCACCGTCCCCACAGGGGACGGTCAATAAAAAGGAATAAGACAGGAATAAAAAGATCGAAGATCGGAAAGCAGATATCAATACCAAATGCACAAGAAAGGACGTCTAGGGGCTGAATGCTTGTGTTTTTGTTTGGGTTGCGGGAAGATGAGTCAATAAGCAGTGAGCAAATGCGAGTGTGACGGATGCAGGAGCGGAGATGAAAGATGCGGGGTTAGGGATGAGGGGAATTGACTTGCGACATGAAGATTTGTTGACGTGCAGATGAGATGTAGATCAAGAATATGAATGATGCTTGAGAAATGTCAATGTGAGTGTGATCGGCGAGCGATCAGGTGTTCAAGGAATCCATCCCTTCCTCCCCATGCCGAAACTGAGTTTCGGTCTGGCAGTCTCCCAAGAGAGGCGTACACTACCTGCCCCCTTGATTTCGACCTTAGCCTGCAAGCGACACACCTAAAAGCGCGCATATAAGCCCCTGATGATCAATCACTGGAGATGGAGTCTGACTCACGCTCTCGGCAACACTGCTTTTCTTGAAGTCGACAACCCAGACATTATGGCGACAACCCTCACCTTGGCCAATCTGGGTCACCTCACCCTCCACGCTTTTCATCTTCACCATGCTCCTCACCTCACCGAGCGAAGTACACCAGTCCCTCAACGCATCAATTTCCCCCTGGCCGTCACCAACACCACTGATAACCAAGCGCCTCTTTGGGCCTTTGCGCTTGCCATTTGACATCAAGCTGGCGATGGACTTGCGCTTCGCATCAAAATCTTTCTCAGAGCGAGGGGGTGACTGAGGTGTGGAGGTCGAATTGGAAATGCCCATGCGTGCGGCGAGGTTCCGGAAGCCGCTCTTGCTAGGAACTGGAGGCGGGGTGGTAGGCGAAATGGGTGAAGTCGGACCTGAGGCGCTTCTCCTCTGAATCATTGAGGATGTCCTCGAGGCGCTGGAGGACTTCCTGAAATGAGTAGGCGACCTCCTACTCATCTCTGAAGCTGCTTCCGTCTCGTCGATCCTCACCGTTGTTCCCTTCGGCTTGTAGAAGATACTGTCCTGCTCCACCGGCTCCTCAACGTCAACCTTATCTTCCTTCTGATGAGGGGCTGCCTTCAGGTCTCGGTCCAGCATATCCGTGATGAGACTCAACCTCGCCTTCCTCTCTTCTTCCAGGGTGCTTTTACGTGTTAACCCAAGTTCACGCACGTAGTACTCCGCGTCATCCTCGAAGTCGTTGTCATCGTCATCGTAACCTTTGATAGGCGACGTGGGAGAGCTATCGGTGTAATAACTACTGCCCGTGCTCCAGCCAAAGCTGTTGTCACGTTTGACGAGTCCGGGGCCTTCCCAAGTAGGGGAAAGTACAGGAACGGAGACGGCACTCTTGAGGGTGGGCGTTGTCAGGGGGGCATCGGATAAGATAGGAGTGTCCGGCATGAGGGGGCTGGCAGTGTTAGTGCTGGTGGTAGTCATGGAGGTTGACACCGACAAACGAGTGGAAGCGAATGAACCTGTAATAGGAGATGTTGGTGTGAATAATGCCGAGGTGGGTGAAGAGACAATCGGCGATGAGACTGTTGGTGTTGGTGTTGGCGTCGGCGACTGCCCCAGGCTTTTCGTCGGAGAAAGTGGACCAGCAAGCGAAGTTGGCGAAGGTCGGGAGGAAAGCGTGGGGGAACGGAAGTTGGTCGCAGACTCAGGATTGGTAGCCAATTTGAGCGATGGTGGTTTTGACCTTGACTTGATTTGGACGGGTGGAAGAAGGGCACTTTCACGTGCAGACGCGTCAGTGAAAGAACGTTCACGAGTCCGAATTTCGCCATCTTGGTTAACCCTGGTAAGCTCCGAAGCTTCCTTGGGCTCCTTGCTGACATTGTTTCCGGAAAACCTCGAGATAAACGAGACAAGTCGTTTCCTCGTACCACCCATTGCCCTTGGTGACTTCTTTTTCTTGTCCTTCTCGGCATCATCTGCGACTGAACTAGTAAGAGACCAACGCGATGCGGTCACAGGAGGAGGCGTCAGCAAGTTGGTAGGACTGGAAACATGGTTTTGGTAACCAAGTCCGATAGAAGTCAACGAAGGTTTGGGGGAAAGAACGCCCATTGAGAGGGAAACAAGAGAAGGTTTCGAGGAAAGGGTCCGTGGAGACGTGACTTGCGGTGGGACAGAGGAGGATGAAGTATGCGCGGTACTTAGCGTCGAGGCACTGAACATGGGTGAACCTTCTGCCGACCCGGAAGAAGATGAAGAAGTTGAAAATGAGGGATCTGGACCTAGAGGTTTCGCATGGGGAACTGGAGTCGCCCGCACGTCCTCTTGCTCAATCATATCCATGTTAGTGGTTGAGTCCTGGGTCGGTTGACGCTTAGACGAGACGGCCGGAATGTGAACACGGGAATCCTCGTTCCGAGCAGTTTCATCAACAGGGCCACCGGATACAGTGCCCTTGCCAAGATATATCTGGGACGAAGATGCATAAGGTGTTTTATAAAACATGGTCATCGGCGTATTGGGAGGTGGGCCTTGGAAGTGTGGCGTCGCGGAAGTCATCAAAGGGGAGTCTTGCGGCCGCTCGAAGCTTGTCGCGTAATATTCACCGAGATCCAAGTCCTCGTCATCCTCACGCTCTAATGCAGGATTGCCTGAAGTCAGCCATTCGCCCAAGCGCGAGCTGACTTCCTCCGAGTCGATATAGACAGCATTACGATTCGAACCAAGTGAGAGAGACGAAGAGATTGAGTGCAGGCGAGATGATTGTCGGGCAGAAGGGGGTGGGCTCCGGGGAACTGAATCCGACTCGGCAAGAAGGGGAAGCGAAGGCTGCCGTGCCAGTGAAGGCCGGCGAGAAGGTACGGGCGATTGGGAATGCGATGAGATTTGGGACTGCGATGGTGATCGCCGGTGAGGGAACGCGGTGGCCGGGATGATGGCGGGGGCGGCAAACGGTGTAGTAGCAGTGGCTACCGTAGAAGAGGCGGTGGAGCAGGAGCGAAGACGAGAGAAGGAAGTCGGCAACTCCGGCAGGGGCTGAAACAAAGGTGAATGACGCGACAAGATACTGTGGCAGTTGCACCTACTTTGTTCGACTCCGACTCTTGGACTTGTGAATGAGGGTGGTCAATGCCAAGGAGTGGTGAATCCGCACGAGTCAGCGTGCTGTCCTGCATGAGCCGTGCACCAACGGCTGCCTCGCTGAGCCAGTGGTGTAGTCGAACCTCGCGGACATCGTCTTCATCCATATAACTTTGTGCATCGTCGTCCTCTGTGGTGTTGAGGCATTCTTGGTCGTCGTGTAACAGTGTATCCATAATGATACAAGCGATATTGGGAGTGTGGAAGGTGAGAAATTCTTTGCCTTGTGATGTGGGAGGTATATTATACCGTCTGTAAAGGCGGGCGGGAAAATAAGCGGGGAGGTGGTAAAACGCGGGATATTTATTTATATTTTCAAAGGAGGTAAACGAAGCGTCCCCAGATGCTCCATATCTCAGATCATAAGATCTGATGTCCGATCGATGCCCGACCTCCCGATTTGGTGCAATACCCTCATGGCATGTTCTCATCTCATGTCCAAACTCTGTTTTCTTCCCTTCGAATTCCATGTCCACCATTCGTCTTCCCCAAACCCTAGCCCTTGTCTCCTCCTTTCTTCCCCTACCTCCTCGCCCCCACCACACATCTCAGGTGCTGTCGGCGTATAGCATTGTTGCCTTATCCAATGCAACGCTCAACTGAATCGCAGTCAATGGAAGGTGAAATTCGAACACTACCCCCTTGCGAACCACCGCCGTTTATCCGCATCTAGTTGGCGTGGGATAATACCCTGTTGGAAATTTTCCTTGACTGGCTCGTGAGCCGGTGCTGACATCATCCAGCTCGCTTGTTCAGAACCTGTCTCACATAAGCAATTACTGCCTTTGACGTTTCCCAATTTGGTTTAGGTCGATGGGGAGAGAAAATGTCCCCCAAGCTCATGACAAGCAAGCAACAGCCTACGGCATGATAGTAAAGATAACGTTGACAATATGCGCGATGATTCATACTTGGAAAATTGGCATAGTCGTCGCTGCCTGTGCCAACTTCTAGGGAAACACGAGTCCAAGTCCTTTCTGCCAGTAGAGGATGGAAGTTGTGTGATCTTACGACAACATAAGAATCTCAACTTTTACCCACCCCACGTTTCTTTCGAATCATTATCAGTGAGAGAAAGAACATAGCCTCGTGCTACCAATACGCGCTGCAACGCGTACTTCATGTTCAGCTCCATAATCATCCAGGTCCTCATAGACCGCATCCTATGTGTCAGCGCACACTAAGACATTAGTTATGTCAACTTGCTATTAATGAACCCCTCCTTTATTCATGTCTCCTGTGGGTAATGCCTCGAGCCTTCGCGTAATCCTTGTTCTACAAGAAGAAATCGCTCTAACGCGTTGTGGGAACACGCTGGCGGAAACTGGAAGTTCGGAAGTTTTGATCCATTGCACATCCTTCCCTGGTTGCGACAGCCACCGTGCATAGCGTCTATTTAAGCGAAAGACACGCGTGCTATCTTCGTGGTAGCTGTGAGCTTAAACTTTCAAGCTGCCGAGCCCTACATCCGTTCTGAAAAACTGTTGCAACACTATGATTCTTTCCTCGTGTCTACGAATAGGTGCCCTACGGGCTCAGTTACAGAATGTAGCTTTGAGGAAGGTTTCGTGGCGTTTCCGCGACCGGATCGTCGAGCTCCGCCATGCTTCGAAGAAGTATCGACATAAAGAATTAAAGAACTGTACATGATCATCACTGTCAGGTTTGTTGTCTTGCCTCGTTTTACTTGTGCACAGTGCTCGCTACCGCTATATCAGCGTACCTCTCAGTTACATGGATATCTGGGGATGGGACTGAATGTATGGCAGGTGTGGGGTAAGTGTAGACACCTTCTTAGGCTAATCATGAAGCACTCCTATACATTGGAAGCTTGTGACTGGGCGCTCGTTGAACATTTAATGGTCAAGAAGCTGACTTCACGAGAGTCTGCATATAGGGCTCATTTCCACCAACCACCAAGAAGCATTTAACATGGCCACCGTTAGATGGCATTCATGTCACTGCTGGGTTCTCGACGCATTTCTCATGTCGTAGCACTTCGGTCGACCCTCTTGGTATTAACACCTAACTACATCTGCGAGTCCCTCCACAAAACCCACGGTGACCGAAGAACATCTTCGGAGAGCCTATCGGGAGTATCCAATGGTCGCTAACCTTCTTAAACACTCATTGCGGCTCACCGAGCTCAAAACAGTCAATTCAGAAGAATCCCGCTGCTGTGTATTGTGGAGCACATCTGCCAACTGCGGGGAAAGTCTATATCAACTTCGCAATCGCACTTGTCTGAACGAACTATCACAGCAATAAGAACACCTTCTGCTCGCTCCCGGACGAACGGAAGTTCTTCCACAGGCTCCAACGTATTATTGGACTGTTGTCGTTGGGCTACACGTGATTCAATGGCTGGGCGGTGGTGCTAAAACCAAACCGGGAAGTTGTTCCGGACATCGTGGCGCTAAGGGCTACTTACACGCAGGGTTGATACAGTGACAGTCAACAATATTCGGAGCTTAGCGCCTAGCGCCCTAGTTACGGACCCACTTGCCGCGTCGGAGCGCAGTGTTGATTCCGACGCTACGAGGGCTAGGCATCAAGGCTCAATAGGTATCAATAGGCCATTTCTGATCCCTTTTGACTGCCACAGAAATCTTCGAGGTCCCCGTTGTGGAGCAGGTACTGAAGCTTAGTTGTTTTAAGTGCCACCATTCAGTGCTGGCTTAGAGTTTAGTTTTTTACTACAATTGTATTGTGGAAACAGTCTAATTTACCGGTGGAAAGTGAAGGGTACCGCCGGCTTCGAGGAGGCTTGATCTCCGCATGTTAGTTGTGGCTAATGGCGCTTGGTCTCCGTATGTTAGTCGTAGTTGATGGTGGTGTTGACGTGGGAGTTCTAGTGACGACGATGCGGGGGTTAGTATCGCGTGCGGGTTGTACCGACGGCTAGAAATCCCTGGAATTGGGTTTGCTGGAATCAACAGTTGGTATGTTGGAGGATTCCTTCTGAGTCGGAATGGGTTAGGTCTCGCAATGACAAAAATACCTGAATTTCTTTTCGGTTCATGGTTTTCCGCGAGGAGTTACTTACAATATAGCACTATATTTAGACAACATTGATCATGCACTCTTGGAGCTCAAGTATGCGTCTAGGCATGTAAGCTGTGGTGTTAAGGTGTCCCATAACTGAACAAAAGAAAGGAACATTGAGAAGAGGAACCTTCCTGTAAAATTTTGTCACCGGACCGTAATGACTACCCCAGATCAGTAGTTTAAGCGCTATATCGGTCTGCTATCACCGTCATCTTTGGCAATGACGGTTACTCGTTCGCACTATGTACGGCGGGCGATGATCAACTTCTTGAGCGCACCCGTTGGATCGCGCGGCCGCCGTAACAGGGCATTGTCGTGCAGTAGTTCTTAAGTTGTCCGAACATTGACATTGATGGTCAGAATATCGCCGGGAGGAAATTGTTAGAAGTCGATTCAGAAAGTGCTGAACAGGAATTATAATAGTACACCGGTGTCATAGGAGGTGTGACGATGCCGATGTGATGCCACCAATTCATATCGTCATGCCAGTGATCCAAGGTCATGCGCACATTTTTAGCTCTCACGTCGATCTCCGTGATTCCTCCACCTTCAAAAAGGAGGAAGATCTGGAAAGAAAATTTGAAACGAAACGAATGGGACGAAGAAAAAGACTAGAGATCAGTCCGCTGAGTGGTGTAGAGGTGTTGGCCTTCAGAGTCTCGACAGGCCGAGCCAATCAGTGTGATGGCTTTCGCGAAACGGAAGTATCAACGGGGATTGGTATCGAAGGTCGAAAGCCAACGATCGCGACAGGCTGCGGAAGAACATCATCATTGGTCAAAATTTTCAACGTCCAATGTGACTAGTTCAGTCATATCGGAGTCCAGGTTATTAATGAAATTTGGGTTACAAAAAACATACTTGCCAAAGAAAATACTTCTCTTCCCGACATGTCATAAAAGGGTTCGTAATCACAGGGACTGCCAGCTTCGCTTCGAAAGAACTTCGCTTCTTAATTTCAGCCCCGATTACACCCCTAAGGTATTTCCAGGCATCGTTGGCCGAAGATTGGAGGTTTTCGCAGAGGACTATTCAGATGCGTGCCAGCCCTTGCACCTCGAGGCTGATCGCCGAGGCTAGATCAGCTGCACATTCTCGACATTGCAAAAGGTCGATAACCGATCACGCAGTTCCTTATTGTAATCGATGATGCTTGTATGTAAATATCTTCAGGCTTCGAAGGCAGATGCGGATATATGCGACGATAATGAGCTGTTCATCGATAGTGAAGGGGATGGGCGTCGTACAAGGCGAAGCTTGAGCGTTAATGTGAGATGAACGCTTATCGCAATTTTAGCTGGACTGGATTCACGGCGCGAACACCAGTACCTTTATGGTTTGATGAGATATGCTCGAGACGTTCGCGAGTTGGCAAACTACATGCGCCTAGACAGCTTGACCTAAGGGATTTCACACTGCCATGGTGAATGGTGAATGATAACGGTGTTATGATATTCAGTTTGCTCAAACTTTTGTGAGTCCCCGCCATTCATTTCGTATCTCCAGGTTTGTAAATTTGCGCTGGTGTTCACAGATAAGCTCCGGCCCTTCTCTTCCCTTCGAATACCGTTCCGATATTATGAGAAACGTAGATGAAGCAGGGTAGTCATAGAATAGAAGCCATCGATCAGGAACTTTGGTACCATGTCCGTTCACGACTGGGCATTCGCCCAACACTCGCCGGCACGTTTATGTACTTGGTCTGGTGTCGCAGGTTACGAGTAAGCGGACGGCCACCAGGCACCAACCCTTGGCTGAGAGGGGCTGACGCGACATGAAAAAGGAGCCCTGAAGCTCAAACTTCCTTTCTAATAGGGGGCGTGTATAAGCTGGAGAGCTTGTAGGTTTCAGCTTTGAAGCAGTAGTAGTGAGGTACCAGGTTTGGTTCTTTACTGACTGACATATGCCAGGGTAAGGTGCCGATAACGGGCGAGTTTGATAACATGTCTTGGGTAGATTTGGTATATTTCGATCAGGATTCGAAGACCTTCCCCTGTGTCGCCCCTTGCGTCTTAAGTCGCCGTAGAACAGGCGTCGTAAGTCTCTGTTAGCCGTTGAGAGCGTTGGCAAAGAAAGGACACAAGGTATCTTTATTCCTGCTGAGTTGTTTAGATCGACAAGTGCATGTCTGATCTGAGCGTAATCGATTTGGTCGCTTTGAAGACTTTCTACGCAATAGTGGATCTTCTGCCGAGGCCGGTTCTAAATGATCTAGAGCACCGTTCCCCAGAAACCGCATTTTGGTATCGGAATAGAAATGGAGGCGGGGAGTACTAGCATAGTGAGGGCTCTAGTCGACGGATGAGGCTGTAGTGGGGGTAATGAACATTGTTGCTTGGGTTTCAGGTGAAGATAATTCCAGCATCACGGTTGTGCTGCGTTTGGAAATCAAGCTTTGCAGGTTACTTTCTCCTTTGAGGGACAGTAAAGTGGCAGGACGAATGGGTTTAGCTTGATCAGGACCCCGGATTATCCTACAGATGTTCCTTCTCTCGGAATTCCGACATCTCTCTCCGAAAATTTGGGAAGTCAAGAGACTTTTTATTGTAGTCATAAAAACCGCACAATTCTGTTGTCAGAAAACATGAAGATATATACCAGTGCCCACAAAGATCCCCAGGGTGCGAGATTCTTTAGATTATTTGTAAAGGCAATCTGGGGTCCCGTAAGGGATTGAAGATGGCGCGGATGAAACGCCCATCACGCCGGTCTCTCGGCAGCGCCGGAAAAGTCGCAAGCTCAGTTCGGCTCGCGAACCAGTTCTCGACCCGGGAAGAGCCGCGTAGGCAGCGCTGCCTTGCCCAGTTTGGAAATGCCGCGCACCAGGGCGGGGCACGAGGTCAGGGATTTTTTTCACTCTTCATTATCTGCCTTCATATTGCTCACGGCGAGCACGGATACTGAGACACGAGGCCAATCTTCTTAGAACCCAATTCTATTAGCTGTATGCTTTAAACCTGTTTTCGAGACGCCCCGGGACTATCTCTGACACAAGGTTGCACCGCTTCTCGAAACTTTTTTTTTTTTTCAATCCTGGTGTACATCTCGGAAGAAACGTCATTCGGAGTATCTGAAATACGGGCCATGGACGACCTGTTGCAAAGCTTCTAAAGCCGTTCGGACCTCTAGCATTTCGAAGAATCCCTAAACTACTGTTAACTGCGATCGCTTAACGTGCTCTCCTTACCAAGACAACCTCGCGACTCATAATCCCGCCTATCAGACAAGCCTTCTATAGGCTTTTGTGATTTGAATATACTTTGAGGAGCTCCGGAATAGTCGTTGCATTCTTGGTTCAAGACACCTCTCGAGCACCTCTCTCCAAGATCAACCCGTTGTCTTTGGCTCGGATTCTTGTCAATCCTGCGAGTTCAAAATCCCACTCATCCGCCTCGATCGCTTCCAATTCAGCCAACGCGCTTTCTCAAAGACTCAAGTCGACCACTGATGATCGAGATGTCCATCAGTAGCCAACGCAAATTTGTTTTGTTCGAAACCAAATCTGCGCTACCACAAAAGTAGCCATGGATTCGGTGTATCGCCTTCTGCGGACTCTTTACCAGGAAATATACAATGTTCTCGGAACGTTTTTATCAGTGGTTCTATCGAGCTCCATGATAGTTTTGTCGATGAACACCCTCGGGTTCTAGAAGACTCGCTTGGATGTTGGCGAGTCTCCCCTTTTTCATGGTACTCCAACACTCTATGACACGCCTCCAGTTCCGCACAAGAGATAAAAAATAACTCGAAACTTAGCCTAAACTCAGTTGAAAGATTGTAACGATTGTTAGTAATCCGGGTTTATACACTCGCAGTCCTCCCAGTGATAAGTGGGAAGCGGTCGTGAAGACGCAGAAGAATAGCGGAGTATCCCATTGATGGGTCCACTTGTGAATGCCCATGCCAGATATTCGGAACCACGACTCCAACGCTCCACTATAGCCCAACCTGTTCAATGTCGCAGTCGATTCCTCGGGAACAACGTCATTGTCCATCTCGGCGCCACCCGATCAACCTGAACGCGTGTTATGGTCTACCTGACAGGGTCCCAAAGATTATGTGCATATGTCTAATACGCTGTGAAATGATCCAGGGTCACTACACCAGTCTTGGAGGGGTGTTCCCGCTCAAACGGATCATTCACGTATGACTGGGGAGGACTTAGCGAAATATCTATTCCTCCATTGGATAACATCACCTTCGCTACAAACAAACGGCACCCGTACAGTTCTAATAACCTCAAGAAGACGCAACTTCTCGAAGACTATTGGTTATTCGCTGAATACTACTCAAAAACCGCCTACCAACCGCTTCTCACGTTCTCTCCGCCCCACTCCCATGCACCAACCAGCGCCCGTCCTTTAAAAAGGTATTTCTCTAAAATAACCAACCTATCACAATCGTAACTCTTGTCTTTGTCAGGGGAATCTTTTCGTGGTGGTTTGAGGGCGGGGAACAGGGCTCTGGGGAAAGACATCTCTAAATAGCGTCGAATTCGGCGTCGTGCACGCTTGCAGGGTTCTTGACAAGTTCGCACCCCGAATTTATGTTTATATACTCCGCTTGTTCTCGATGTGCAAACGGCTCGGAACTATCAGAAGAAATCCCTTGAGACTAGACCAATAGGAGCCTTTCACGTCGTGGTTGGACAGTGGTGGGGTTTCGTGGGGTCTCGTGTGATTGGTGGATCGTATTTTACTCGCGGGCCAACGCCTCTGGGAAGACTGCGGGGGGCTTCAATTGGGACTGTAGGCTTTAGCATAGTTCCTTGTCCTGATCTATGAAGTATCCTCACATTAAGGTGGACCTTTCGGGCCTTCCAAGATGCCATTCACATCGCCTCCGGCAACCTAGAACCAAGAAATTGCTAATTTCCGGAGATCAAGTAAAGAGGCTCACTCAGCGCCCTCCGAACAGGTAGCGATGAAACCGTTTTTCGCTTTGGCTTTCCTCGTCCAACGACCTCATACTTACACTTGAAGAGCCTATCCAATTGCTATATTCTTGCCGACAACCTCAGCCATATTAATCGAGTTGTTCGCTTTGTTGCCTCGGAGGCCTCGGAGACTTCTGGCACAGCCCGTTCAGTACCCTCTCGTAATTCCATAGCATACTTACAATATCTATAGGCCACTTCCTGCTGCCCACGGTTCGGGTATCTTCAATCACTTTCCTTTCTTTCTTGGAGGCTGATAACGGGGGTATGCCTTTAGGCTTAGGTGCGGACTTTACGTCGGAATAGAAGTTATGTTGTTCGCAGTTAGTGAGGTATGGGCAGGCCGTTTCGCACGCAATATAGTTCCGTGACGTTATTCAGTATATTCGGCAATTAATATCGAGGCACCGGATCCAGGAGGCGAATGTTTCATTGCGGTATAGTCGAAGAAGTGGTGGTGGCTAAGTCTAACGCCACTTGGTGTTCTGAAGGATGATCTGCCCATCCTCATCCTTCAGAGACTTACCCGTGTTGTCGAAGAGAAGCGGGAGGAACTTCATTTTCAGTGACGAATAAAGTTTAGTTGAACATGACAAATGTGCAGGGCTTCTCGGCAGATGGATGACAAGTCATCGAAGATGTTGGAGAAGAATGCCCGTTGTCGGTGAAATATTCATGATCATGTGTAAGTGCCAGCCGAAGTGACTGATGCCTGCTCCCCAGTACGGCAAACGATGTGTGCCTTCATCTTTGTGGAAAGGCATCATGGAAGGATGGAATGGTCGGAGTCCAACCCGCAAGCTGCGGTTGCTACCGTCAGCGATGGATAGCTAATCCAGGCCATATTGGATCACACCTTCCGTATGTCAGTACCAGAATGACTTCGACGTATCCAAAGAAATGCTATTGAAGGTACCCATGTCGGTAAGGGCCGCCCGCGCGTTGTGGCAGTGCTAGTATGTGTTCTGTGGATTCATCACAATTTTGTGCTACCATCAATCCATCGATTATCATGACCGTAATCGATTGAAGAGACACATGTTCTACATACTTACATTATAGCGTTTAGCCTTACCTCTAAGTCACTTGTGTTCCAAGATTTCATCAGACTTGACTTTATAAACCTAGCTTTCCATGGATCAGGATTGTTTCGTTTGGGCGATCCGCTGAGCTAGACGCCCTATAACATAGTTGTTCTGTTGACCTGACAACTATCCAGTCTACCGTTGCTCTACATGTCTATCACCAAGCTACGGACTGAGCTTCCCTGGCCAAGAGCCTCAAAGGCCGGTCGACTCATCTGGAGAAGATGGTGGACACGGGGCCAAGATAAGATCGTTATAAAGAATGGTTTGTTTTCGCGACTCTCCTCAGTCTTCCGATACCTGGGAGCTCCCATGCTTCGAGCTTAAATGCCTGTATCTTCGTTCTCTCCTCAACGACTGGCCTCGTTATCCGAACTACGTTCATGTTACAGCGTTCTTTGTGAATATTTGGCAACCTTTCCTGGTGAAGGTGCGGCTTAATGTCTCTCGGGTATCGGAACCCCTTACATTCAAATATCTGGTTCTTTTCTTCATAAGGTCCCGCAGCGGCTAACATTGATTACGCGGAGCGTGAAAGAATTCGACAAAGATTCTCAAAATTTCGTTTTCGTCATATTCGGGAGTATACTTTAGATGTAGTAGATGAATCGCAGAGAAGGCTCCGAGTCTTCGAAGGTATGGACCCGCTGCTGTCCAATAAGCTTCCCAGGCTTATGTTACGATTGGTTTAGCTCCCTCGCCAGAGTGCGCCGACGATGATAGTGACTTGATCCTATCAAAAGCGAAACCAGCGCGACTCAAGCTAGCTAACCTTCCCGATGAGGTTTTTCGTTCGGTTGTAGTGGATATCCGCACTGAACTTCTTCGGCGATACTTTGGGGAGGATGCACCATTTGAGTTACACCTGCGTCGGCAGTTGAATGCAAGGACTGCCGAACTATATTTCGCAGCAGGAGAAGAAGCTTGCGGGGCTTTTGCGAAGGTGTTTTCTGACGAGACTAAATATCGACAGCTCTTGGCATATCGTGATGAGCAAGCACAGACCCTGCTAGATCTAATGTCGATGGTGAGCAATTCATGACTCTTGTAGTTGTTTAAATAAAGTCTGATGGTTTGACCCAGCTGGTGGACCACCCTTCTCTGGGGGTTCAAGCAAAGTCTTGCATGATCAAAACAATTATGCGACTTTCTCAGAATTCCTTTCTCTATCCGCAGTCGTTATTAGTCGAGGGAATTACACGGGATGATATTCCGTATTCGTCTGGTAATTTTGGGGACGTCTATCGTGGGACGTTCCGTGGTCAAGCCGTAGCGCTGAAGGTCATTAAGATATACAAGAAGTCAGATCTCGGTAGGATTTTCAAGGTAAGGTACCTTTGTCACTTAATCGTGACCTGAGATGATCTTCGTCGACCATTGGGTGATCTATAGGTCTTCTCCAGAGAAGCAATGCTTTGGGCCCATTTGTGGCACCCGAACATTTTGCCTTTTTATGGCATTTATCGCATGGGAGATATATACGGAAGACTTGCATTGATTTCGCCGTGGATGGGGAAAGGACATTTGCGTCAGTATCTACAGAATGAGCCTGATGTTGATCGTATCTTGTTGGTGCGTTCTTGGTTTCGCTTGGGTTGGAGGAATAATTTGATCGAAAAGTTTATCGCCCAGCTTACAGATATTACCTGCGGACTCCAGTATTTGCACGAGAATCATATTGTCCACGGTGACTTGAAAGGGGTGAGTCGGGGAGGGTTGTGGTTTTTGCGATAGCTGACATGAAGTTAGGATAACATCCTCATCACCTCAAGTGGTCGAGCATGTTTAGCTGATTTTGGGCTATCCAATGTGGTGCAGACTAGATTAGGAGGATGGTCTATTATAACCACACTGATTTACAATGGTGGGACCGTCGGATGGGAGGCGCCAGAGTTGTTGCAGGAGAACGGCGCAACACCAACCATAGAAAGCGATATTTATGCACTGTCTATGGTGTTCTACGAAGTAAGTTGCTCCATAATTCGTAGTAACGAACCAAAACCGACTTATGACATGTAAAACAGGCTTTTACCGGAAGAGCACCGTTTTATGAGGCCAAGACACCTGCTGCGGTGATTTATCGAGTTATCTCGGGGCAGAGGCCCGCTCAGCCAGCAAAAGATAGCGACGCATATACTGTATGTTGTCTTTCGGAGGAGATATGGGGTATAATGGAGCGAGGGTGGAGTGTGGATCCAGAAGCCAGACCTAAACTTCCGGGATTCTTGCAAGTTCTTTTGGAGTGTGGGAGGGAGGATCGAAGGTCGAAGGATGGGTACGGCGAAGCTCTGTTGCCTTCGAAGTTTAGAGACGCTATGAATGGTGTGTACCGACGATTTACGATCGAGGAAATTGCGCATGTTGTTTCCTGGTTCGCGTGAATGCAGAACGGGGCAACTTTGCACTGGTTCTCATGTCTCTTTTAAGTCTTACATACGATTATCACACGTGACTCTCCCCTGAGTGACTGCACAACCTGGTGAACCGTGACTAGTTGACTCTTACCATCGCCGCCATGTTCTCTTCCTTTTCCTGAGTCCAATCATCTCAGGTTGGATGTGAAATATCTCATCAACAAGTCAACTTGATCGTTTCTTGGATAAATACTGTGGGTTACTCCTAACATTGGTGCGGAAGCCTTCGTACTGACTCTTACCAGAAGAATTACATATTGAAACCCCCAATGGCATCCACGCCGAACAACAGCCCCCCTCCTTCGCCTCCAAGAGGTTTGATCGCCCTACATGCGAACTCGGAGCATGACTGGCAACCTATACTGCAGTCCTCAAACCAAGTGGTTCTCTACAACCCTAAGAGCCATGCACTGTCGATCAGTCAATCTTCGGGCCGCCTACCTGTTCATGGCGACGCCTGTCCCTTCTGCAAGCGTATCCTTCCTGAAGGATTTGAGCCAGAGGTACCAGAACTGAATGATTTTGATGAGGCGGACCCAAACTACCATACCCGAAAACCTGATTACTTTCAACTCCTATCCATCGCCAATGAGAGTTCTTCGGGTCCACCGCCATTAACCGCTCATGGGGAAAATGGAAGGGGTGGAACTCATGAGGGAACATCTCGTGCCTTTCCTCCGAATACAATGGCGGAAGGGTATTTCAAGAGGTTCTTCCAGGAGGAATATAAACTGGGCATGGGAGCTAACGGATCTGTGTATTTATGTCAGGTGAGTCTTTGTCGGCTTTCTGTCGGGCATGTAATGGGGAGGCGATGGCCGACTGGCCGGCCCATGGGAGCTACGTAACGATTTAATGGCTCCGAACTCGCTGCTGAAACGTTGCCTTACAGCATGTGCTCGATGGGAACCCACTTGGTTCGTGACTACCTTGCCCACCGCTATCTTATCGCGATTGTTCACATTCGTACTCAGGCCATTTCGCAGTCAAGAAGATTGCAGTCGGCGAATCGCATGATTATCTGCTCAAAATTCTCCAAGAAGTGCGTTTACTGGAGCGGCTTCATCACCCCAACATCATCACATATCAGTTCGTATTTCCACATTCAGTTTTTCTCCCCTCCTGTGCTCATTTTAAACAGCCATGCATGGCTTGAAACCTGCCAATTTTCTTCGTTTGGTCCGCAGGTGCCAACTCTCCATGTGCTAATGCAGTGGGCCGAGGGCGGTAGCCTAGACGACTTCATTGATATTCGTCTTGGTCGCGGTTCACCCCACGTTCACATAAATCCCTTCGGGGCCTTCTCTCCGTCGCCCAACCCCGCAACATCGACGGCCTCTCGGAAGCACCCACTCTCTCGCACCACGTCCAATGATTTCGCTTCGCCAGTTTCGGATATTCACTCGCGGTCTGCGCGAATACGGGCGTTCCGTGCGTATCAGCGAGCTTCGCCGGAAGAGAAAGAACGAATGCGCCGTGAAACGCTTGTCGCGGATGGCAGGGGTGCAAGGAGAAGGGCTCAGTCTCTGAAGGCTGTCCATTTATTGAGTGCGGAAGAAGTGAAAAGCTTGTTTCGTGACGTAGTCGAGGGGCTCAATTTCCTTGTAAGCGTTGTTTTTATCCTTGATTTATCTTGTTTACGTCTGCTGTAGCACGGCCGCTCGATTCTGCACCTAGACCTGAAGCCAGGAAATGTGCTACTAACTTGGGATGAAGGCCAGCTCATGTATGTACACGTGATTGACCCACAGTTCCTTCGCTCAGGTCTTCATGTAGTCCAAGGGCAATGCTTTCGGATTTCGGAACGTCGCGCGATATGATCGCGTCCAATCTGGTTCGATCTGGTAATACCGGAACGTATGTACTTTGTGTTCGGTTCACGGGTGCCTTTTTCTTACCTCTTCATTAGGCTTGAATATTCTTCACCAGAGTCACTTCCTTCACCGCAGACTGGCCACTTGCGTGGGATCGACTCTAAATCCGACATGTGGTCGTTGGGTATGATCCTGCATAAGCTCTTGTTCTTCAAGTTACCCTACCGGTATGCCATTGTGTTTCTATTTTTCGACCATTTGAATTGAAGTTACGTTGATGGCAGTTATGCCGCCGACGGTGACAATGGTGAACCACTGAGCGGGACTCGACCCGCAGAAAGACAAAGCAGATTAGGAGAAGATGAGAAGCTGAAGCGGTTAGAGCAGGAAGTGCTGAATTATCCTGGGTGTGTAGTTGGGTTTTGTCACTCGCTTATCCTATCTTTACCCATTCTATTGTGCAGGTTCAAACCAAATGCCGATCTTGTTACTGCATTCGAGGCACGGCGGTTGCCTCGCACCTTCCTTCTTCTGCTTGAAGGTCTCCTCAACAAGGTGCCGGGTACGCGACCGTCTTGTGAGCGGGTCTCGATCGCTATTAAGGAAGGAAAGGCAAGAACATTTACAATGGTGGCTTGAATGATACGTTGACATTTCGGCCTAGCTGGACCCGCTCAAAGAAGCACCCCAACATAATACCTTGTCATCTCTTGTTCCGTTGGCTCGTTCTCTCCTTGGTGTGAACAATGAAGCTCCGATTCCAGCCTCAACTGCCGGCTCGGAAGCCGAGATCGAGGATGTTCTGCAAGAACATGATGAGACGATCGCGTCTGAAGTTGGCAGGAGTTCGGGCTTCGCTCCAAGTAAAAAGTCGCCGGTCTTGGGCTTGCCTTCACCTTCGGATCTGCTCGATTCAGTGGATGACAACCGGAATTTGACACAAGCACCCAGGATGAGAGCGAGGTGGACGAAGGTTCTAAAGATACTGATTAAGCACCGGGAGCTATTGGTGAGGTTGGTGAAGAGTTCTGTTTTGGTGACGAAGGTATGTGATGTCCAGTTGTTCGGCTGGGTGGCTTTGTTAACGTGTTCGCAGACGCTCAGCCTTTCTATGATGTGCTCGAGGCCATATGGGTTCCCTCGCTTATGGGTGTCTTCGACGTTGATAGGAGTTGCGCTCGCTGATGCTGTGATTCAGATGGGGTTCGTCGCGCATGTTGGACTATTTGCTTTCCATTTTCTCGCCATCAAGATGGGATGTGCCTATGGGCGATGTTGCGTATGACTTCGCGTTTGTAGTCTTTACGTTTCTTGGAGCGGCTTGTAAGCCGTTCTTAGGTATTAACATAGTCGAGGGTCCTGTCATGGTGTTTGGTGATGGAATGCTATAGTACTGTCCCCACTCACTCTAAACGAGAATGGACTTGTAGGGTGGATGCCAAGTAACTCAAAAGGTTCACTCGCTCCTAAGAGACTGCGATGGGTATTTTACCTCCATAAAAAGTTCTTGTCCCCAGCTTCTGAAGGGCAGGGGCGTCCATCTTTCGCAGTTGATTTATGGTGATGGTGAGGCAGAATATATCTGCATTTTCTGGCGCTATGCATATCCCCCCGCTGAAACCTTAGAGAAGAATGAGACCAATGAAATGATGAAATATAGTTCTCTGTTAGGAATATGCACATAGGTTCTATCTAGAGGTCAGGGCGTTTTCTGCCCTGTGCAGTTGGCTGCCTTGAACACACGGCATTGACCCTCATACCTTGGATAATGAGTCCGATGATGCCAATAACTGGTTATCGATTTATCCTTCATCTGACTCATGTTTTGTAATAAGTGGTTGCTGCGGTATGATTGTGATCAACCGACGTTCCAATTGACCCCGTTGAGCGCTAGTGGTCCCATATTACGCTAACACATGGCGTTGAAGATTATC
Source organism: Podaxis sp. C-F-92630 (assembly GCA_018524945.1). Taxonomy (NCBI): domain Eukaryota; kingdom Fungi; phylum Basidiomycota; class Agaricomycetes; order Agaricales; family Agaricaceae; genus Podaxis; species Podaxis sp. C-F-92630. The sequence goes on from JAEUWS010000873.1 coordinate 28,734, forward strand.
TGATGTTTCTGACGACTCTTCTAGAAGGTCTACCAGAACCGGGTTTGAACGTGAAACGAGGTGAAGAGCCGGCGTATATGTATGTCGACTTGGACATGAGGTATCCAGCTTGCAATTAGCCACTTCTGCTGCGCCTAAGACCCATGACCCCTTTCTTTCCCCTCCCCACCCTATTCAGCCTGACGACCCTGAATCCAACAACAATTCATCTTATATTCTCTAGAAAAATGAAGCGTAAAAGGCATACATTCTCCAAACATATAGGGCATACAGGGCAATGATGAAAACATAGCGCAAGGAGGCCAAAAAACTAGAGAGATGCTACACTATTGCTGCTCTCGGCGAGTAAGTAATTACTGATGCTTCACATAAAGGAGAAGCAAACTACAATATGTCCACTGCGGAGTGTATTGATTCCGGAAAACTAGAAAAACAGGTAGCAGTACAAGACGACAACGAAAGAGCAATGACAATGACGGAGAAGCGAAAGTACAGCAAATCAAAGCATCGAAATCAAGAGGTCTACAAATTCCCGAACGTAACAACCAAGAAAAGAATTTGAAAACCAAACCGCTTCACCGTTTCTTTCCCCTGTTCTTCTTCCCACCACCCACTTTCGTAGCCGTAGGTTTCACAGCGGCAGCCTCTTTCCCCTTCGCTTCTCTCTCCTTCGCAGCTTTCTCTTGCGCCTCGCGCTCCTCTTGTTCTCTAGCTTCGCGTTCCTGCCTCTCCCTCTCTTGTTCTCTCTCCTCTTGCTCTCTCTCCTCCCGCTCCTTTTGCTCTCTCAACATCCTCGCCTTTGCAACAGCGTTGCCTGCACCCGTTATAGTAGCCTTCCCACTTGACTTCGTGCTCGAAGTCGTTGGCTCAGGAAACATCTCCTGCAATCTCTTCCTCGATCTCAGCAGTTCTTCCTCCCTCTCCTGCTCTTCGTTATCATCCTTCTGTTCCCCCCACACATCCTCATCTTGCTTCGATTCATTGCCCCACGCATCGTTATCTCGATCAAAGAGGCCGCCAGCACCAGCACCGCTCCCAGACATCGATGAGGGAGCGCCCCAGCTGAACCCACCATCCGTACCGAACCCTGTAGAAGTCCCAGTAGTCGATTTGGCTTTGGCGTTCACATTCTTCCCAATGCCAATGCCAACACCAATATTCGGAGTCGAGGGCAGACCAGCACCCCGCACTTGGTTCAGTGATGATCTCGACGCATTCATGTTACTGCCAAAAGCGGAAGAAGCCATCTTCGGTGGCGGACCATTCGCAAGAGGGGACGCGTCCTTAAATGACGACGACATCGAACCAACCATATTGGAAGATGAGAAAGAGGATGACGTGCCCCATGGATTATTCGACTTGAGCCCTGAGCCACCCGACACGTTGGGATTGGTTCCTCGACCAGGAATATTAATACCATTACCCGTTGCTGGTGTGGCCTTGGTTGCACCAGCGGGTGCAGCATCACCGAAAAGTCTGTTCCCCTGCTCTGTCCCCTGTCGTAACTGCATGGCGGCCTTCCGGAACCACTCTTCATCGAAACCCTCCTCTTCTTGGTCCATAGCCCCTCGTTGGTTTGCAGCCATAGTGCCACGCCGCGTATCTTCGGGGCTTGCACTATTGGCACCATATTGGATGATTCCGTCGTACATTACTGGAGGTTTGCTCGGCTTCGGTTCCAGGATGACCCTCGAATCACTCGCTAATATGTTTGACGGGCTACGATTCCGGGGTTCATCCGACTCGTCTGGAACCTCTTCCATTGTAACGGGATGTCTATTGGAGAGCAGGGAGCTCTTTTTCGGATTCCTGGATCCAGCAGCGCCAGTCGTGGAAGCAGAATTGGAGCTCCAACCCCAGGCACTGGCGTGTGTATTCGGGTTCGGGGAGTTCGCGTTCTTGGTGGCATTCTTCTTCGTCACTGCCATACCCGTACTCGCGCCAAAGGCAGACTTTCCAGCATTAGCACCAAATCCACCTGAGGCGTTCAATGACCCAGGCATCCTCCACTCTTCCTCCGCAGCCTCAGTGTCACCCTCGTCCTCCTGTTCCTCCTCCTGTTCGTCTTCTTCTTCCGCGTTCCATACCTGGCGGTGAAGGCCAGATGGCTTCCTCACACCACTCGCTGTGCTACTAGCGCTAGTGCCACTGCTACCAAAGACGCCCGACAATCCACTAGGTCTTGGTGTCGTCGATACGATGTCATCCCACATCCCACCCGACGATGTAGCGTGTCGCGATGGAGGGGAGCCAAAGCCCGTCGGATTGTTGTTGGTGGGTCCGAAAGCAGACGTAAATTTAGTCGAGCTTGCGGCTGCTTTCGGGGTTGTGAGTGGTGGTTGTGGCTCCGTCCCTTGAGCCCCTTCTGCTTCGTCTTGGTCCATCAGAGACATGAGCGTGGCTTTCTTATTCGCTGCCTGACGTCCCTTCTTTGTTGGCACCTTCTTTCCAGCTGCTGCCGCAGTCATAGATTGAGCGAGAGGCGAGGAAGTAGCGGCAGTTGTATGAGCACCGTTCTTTTTCGCTGGACCACTTGGAGGTACCCTAGGTGTAGTTTGCGCAGAGGGGTTCATACCCATAGGCCCAAGGGCAGCACCAACAGCGCCGGCGACTGCGTTCTTCCCTTTCGCCATCATGTCGCTTAAAAGTGATGGTTTCTTCTGTACACCGAAGGGCGACGGGCGATTAGATCCCTCCTCCTCTTCCTCTTCGCCATCCTCGACCTCCTCAAATTCCTCTGACCCTTCGTTTTCTTGACCTCCTTCCTGACTCCACGCACTATTAGTATTACCGCTGCCGAAACCAAAGGTCTTTTTCACACCCGCACCCCATCCATTAGGGGTTGTCATCGCCGGGGACGAAGACCCAGCGGCCGGAGCTGTTTTCTTAGTTGTCCACGCACTCCCGCTTGTGCTGGTGCTGGCCGTGTTGGTCTTGCCTCCATTGGCTTTAGATATGGATGCAGATGCAGGTTTCGAGCCCCACCCGACCCAGTCATCGTCCTCTTCCTGATGTACAGCAGCTCTGCTTGCGCCGGTCCGAGTCGTTGAAGCCTCGCCTAACAAGAACTTCGCGTACTGATCCGTCAGCGCTTGGCTCTCTTCCGGAGATGGTGGTTGTCCTTGTGGTTTCCAGAACCCGGGCTCGTTCGTCGCAGCTGTTGTCGAAACTGTAATAGTACCCCTACGTTGCTTCGTGCTCTTCGCGCTGATTGTACTGAATCGGCCCTCATCGAGCACGGAAATTGAATCTGTGCGCTTGCGCCCTCCTGCGGCGGCGGCAGCGGCAGCAGAAGCGCTGGGGAAGTTGTTGGGTGTGTGATTAAGTTGCGGGGTACGCCATTCCTGGCCGTGGGGTTGGTTATAAGGGGAGTCATCCTCGGCGGCACCAAGAAGTTGTGAGATTTGGAAGGCGGTTTCGAACTCGACAGAGGGGGCGCTGCTGAACACGTTCTGAAGCGCATCAAGGTTAAGCGGGCCGGGGGCTGCGCCAACGGCAGACGCCGATGACGTGGCGGGCGTCTTGGGCTTGTTAGCGGCGGGAATGACTGGAGTCTTGTCGGCAGAAGTAAAAGCAGAGAAAGATGATGCGGTAGTGGTGGTAGAAGGAAATCCGTTCTTGCGAGGGGCTGTGGTGGTGGTAGGTGGCGTCCCCCATTCCTTTTTTGCACGGGTGGTAGTCGATGCGACGGCAGCACCAGCCTGGCCTTTCTCAATCTCGGCTTTCATTCTGTTGCGCTCGTTACGAACAAGTTGCTTCCGCTCCTCCTCCTTCCTTGATCTCAATACCAACATATCCCGCTCATGCTGAGCCACCACCTGGGCGACCCACGCCTTATCATATCCTCCAGTGCTCAAGCTTGAATCAGGGCCGCCGTTAAGCTTCCTGGCAACTTCAATACCGTATTCCGCAGCTTCGTCGTGGAATTCTCGGATTTTCTGAACCCGAACTTCCCATTTGAATTTTTCGTATGCTGCGATCTGGTCTGCTTTCGACATGCTCGCAAAGTCCGCATCAGCTTCGTTCTCGGAATCGTTGGTTGTCAGCTGGGGTCCAATGTATCCAGAACGGAGCTTAGACTTCGGCTTGGGAGCAGCGGCGGCAGCGAAGGAGGATGTTGTAGCGTTCATCGCAGCCGTAAAAATGCGATCCGGGTCGTCATCGGCCAAGACTGATTTTGAGAGCGACGAAGGGACATGCGGTGGAAAGTGTGAAGAAGAGGATAGAGAGGAGGGTTGACGAAAGGAATGTGATGTAGCATCAGCTGGTGAGCTCGAAAGGGAGCTTTGGTTGGAGGAGCTCCAGTTGGTTGTGTACCCCGAAGAGTGCTGCTGGCTGGTGTGAGCCCGAAACTTGTGATTCGGAACGGGGATTCCACCATCTTCATCCTCCGAACCTACACCATAACCCTATGGGTGCATGAACTTCGGTGAGTCCAGGTGTGAGCAAAAAGGAGTGCGGAACATACGTGTCCTTTGTGAGGCAAATAGGGGCTTGAAAAATCATCCCGCTCGTCGTCAGTGAACTGCCGGGGATCAACGAAGGCATAACTTGCGGAAGATGTGTTCTGAGAGCGTGAAGGAAGTGAAGGTGCCGTATAGTGGCTGTGATTGGAAGAAATGGAGGAGAAACTGGAATAGCTGGATTGGCTCTGGTGGCTCACGCTCTGACTCAGGGGCTGTGGGGCAACATTGACGGGAACAAAATCGGCGGGAGGATGATTGTATGAGTCACCTCCGTTTTCGTTCTGGTTGTCCTCTTCCTCGGCTTCCAACTCGTCAGGTCCTAGAACCTGACGAATGACCGCCATTTCCTGTGGTGTGACTTCGCCCCAGTCCTCATGCTGCAACCCATTACTGTGCAATATCCGTTGCCATTCCACCCGCATCTCCAGGAAATATTCTGTCTCGTGCGCCTTGGCGATTTCTGCCTTTTGCTGGTCTCTCTCTTGTTGGGTACGACCCGCAGTAAGCCCCTCCCTGTTCGCATCTTGCAAAGCCTTATTCCTCCTGGTTATCATCACTTGACGGGCTTTCCCCGCATACAAGCGAAAGTCGGACCAGAGCTGGCGAGCGAGCTGCCTGCGGGGATTCTGGTTAGGATACATGCTAGAGGTGGGAATGGGCATGGTTCCCTGGCCCTAGCAGATGAATTGTAATGCAAGTGTTGTTGAATATATCTGTTGAGCTGTACAAGCTGAGGGCGACGTCAGCACCAACCGTAGCAAGAAAAGAAGAATGACTCGACTTATGGAAGGAAAAGGATTGCCTCGTGTTGAGGGCGGAGAGCCGATAAAAGGATGATGTGAATAATCTCGGTGATGGGTCCGCGACAGAAATACCCGGAAACACGAGGCGCCCGTTCTGCCCTCTGCCCTGTACGCTGTAAAAACCACTGGCATTTACTCGGCCGTTCACATTCATTCATCATGCATCCTTCGGACGATGTGGCTGCATTTCACACCTTTATGTAAACTTCACACCACTGACGACAGGACTTGGACTCAAATCTACCCCGAGCTCTGATGCTCCTCACCTTAACTGACAAAATCTGGCACTGGCCTGCCAAAATGTTGTGGCCCTTTATAACTGGTGCATAGTGGAACGCCCCGGAACCCTGTCTTTGAATTTGTTTCCTGCAGGGATTTTGCTATCTTTGTCGTTCTTCTCTGATGCATGGCCAGAAACTGTGCAATTCTTCCGTTCCTCATGGCAAGCTCAATGCACTGTTGCTGCGTACATTGTACACAGCACCTACAGGAAGCATCAAGAATTTGCTAATAGCGTCGCCCGCAGAAATGAAATCAGTCCCTTTCTGGCACATCTCAAATCTCAAACCTGAGTCCCTTGCAACTTAGAGTCGGCAGTTGCACCTGGAAAAAGTAGATCAGTTACACTTCAGAGCTAGTTCGACACAACCCACTTACAATTGTAAACTGGGCATATGCGACCGATATGTAAAGCTGACAGATTACATAATAATTAGACAGTTACATAATGACCCATGTACCACGTCACAATGTTGGTGTGGCCCGCTATGCTTTCCAAAAAAAAACACGATATCGGAAACCATAATGGCCACATCTCTTCAAGATTTGCCTAATGAAATTCTGATACGAATCGTCAAATGCGTGAGCGTTCCACCATGCCCCGCCTGAGGCTAAACATATCACTGTGCTCACACCAGCTGCTCAGTGCCCTTCTGATGCCGACCGCAAAAGGACATTGACAATTTTACGGCTTGTATCAAGGCGTTTTAATGACATCGTCACCCCCATATTATTCGCAACATTCGCGATTACTACGGCATCGCGGACCAAGAGGCATCTGATAAAGGCCATTGAAACAGCCTTGACGACGCAGAAGACCAGGGTTTTCGAGCACACCTCAACTCTTCGCATTGGCTTTATGATATCAACAACTATGGACATCGAAAGTCACATCCCGTGGCTCAACCTGACACACAAGATACTGGAGAGTCTATCTCGTCTTTTTAAAGTTACGTAAGTCCAACACCATCCCAATAGTCGAATGTCGCGTCCATGAATCTTATCCTGTACCTAGTCTATGGGTCCAGTGGGGTTTTAAGATGAAAAATGCGGTACCCTCGTCGGAGGTCCAACGCATCGTCAACAGACTTGGCTCCATTTCAACCCTAAGGGACCTAACGCTGGTCCTCAACACACCCAGATTCAAAGACAACCCCCTGCAGATCTCCCTCCAGCCCCTGGCGAACCTTAATCGAGTTACATTCATCTGGAAAGGTGCCCTCGACCCCTCTTCCACAATAATGGTGAAATTGTCGACACTGTTGCAACGATGTCCAGATCTTGAGTTGCTGCGCTTTGACAATGATATTCTGGTGGAACTGGCGCCACCAATTGGGCTCGGGGATCTTTTAAAAGGACTATCCACTGTAGACTTCTCCCTACGACTCAAAGAACTCTATCTAACCCGGGTGAAATTTGCGCCTGAAGTCTTCATATCCCACCTACGACATTTTCAACATCTACAAGTCCTATCCATACGACATGATCCTGATCCATCAAGAGCGGCTTTTATCGGTGGAATATGCAATATCCTTCAAAAGGAACAGATTCACCTAAAGTCCTTATCGACGGATGCAGTGAACCACCCATCATTATTCAGTTACCTTTCCTCGTATTCTGGTCTTGAAAACCTTTCCGTACGACCCCGGACGCGATCTGAGGACTCGCTGGCGATGGTGGACCAATTCTTTTGTTCCATTATCCCGCGACACTTTCAGTCGCTGAGAAGATTGGAAGTTGGTTCGAGTACTGCCACGGCCTGGACTGAGGTTTGGGAGGAGAAATACATGGCTGGGATCAAGAAGTGTCAGAATTTAACGGATTTAAAGTATAATATGACGGTATCCTTTGATGAAATGCCTACTCGGGAGAGTCCTTTGCTGGTGCGTTGGTCATGAATACCCAATTAAGCTCTCTCTCTGACGGAAAAACCTCCTCCCTGAAGGTTGCTTGGCTTGAGGTCATGGTGTGTCTTCCACGGCTGGAAGAGTTCATTCTAGCGCCTACGCTACGGAGAGGGGACCCTCTGGAACGCGCGCATAGATTAAGGAGCGTTGGTATAGTGGTGCAGCACTTGGAGAAGGTGATTGCAGAATACAGAGATCTGCACAGGATTCGTCACGGGAGAGTACTTGTTGTTTGATACCATCTACATACTTCAGAAGGAAAGGGACACATAAAGTAATCCATAGTTTTATCTACGATCATACCTAGGGGGTTGGTGCTAGCTGGTAATATAGAAGGCGCTCTCGAAAGAACGGTGTCTCAAATCCAATACGTAAAAGCGGCGGACCTAGGCGGCGTCACTACGCCGATTGAAGGCATGCGGACGGCGTGCATCCGAGTCGATTCCTGCGGTTTGATCATGTTCGAGGAGAGCACAAACTAGGGAAGGTTCTCATCATGACGAGCTTTGACACAAACGCGACAGATAGTATGGACCCTCATCTCCTGCAATTTCACCAACCCTGTATAATCATGCCGGTCGACAATACGACAGACCGGCGGAACGTCAGATAACCCATTGATACTAATTAGCATCATCAGAATTTTGACAGCCTTAAGTCCAGTGAACGACGAAACGAGTACGTCGAATAGTTCTTCCAGGAAGTCTTCACCTCGACAGACCCGGACATCGAATTCTTCTGTCCACCGGAAGCTCGATGAATATATGAGCTGTAGCGTTTCGAGGTTAGAAGGGTTGGGGAGGTTTGTGAGGAAGGGAAGGAGCCAAAAGAATGCTTCATTGAAGTCTAGTTCCGTAAGGGGGCCGTTGTAGAAGATGAGGTGGAGATGGAAGAGGTTGGTGAGGTTTGAAAGATCTGGGGCCGGGATGGGACTTGCGGCTCGAGAGGAGAAAGCTGTGTGTGAAGCATGTGCATGAGTCATGTGTGTATGAGGTGGTTGGACCGTTTGAGGGTGGCACGTACAGCGGTGATCAATCTCTAGTACAAGTTCTTCCAAGGGCTGACCAAACGATGACAGGAAGCTGCCAACTCGTTTGGAGGGCCATACAGTACCCATTGTTGCACATGCAGGATCCTCATCGTAGGCGATGTACAACGCTCGCAGCCGATCGAGAGATATGGAGTTACCGAGGCCGGACTGTGCACGACCGACGTAATAGTTTACCGCGTCAGCAACGTTTGCACCAGTTAGTTTTAGTGCGGTTGGTCGAATTATGGGCTTCTCCCTGAGTGCGAGAAGGTCAGATTCATGGATCCCGATTGGCTCGAGGAGTGTTGTTGGCCAGACGTCCAGTGAGAGCCGTTTCAGGTTAAAGCAAAAGTGAAGGAAGATGAAGGGAAAGCGAGTGGCTGCGTCTCGCCAGATCTCCAAGGAGCGGAAGGAATCAAGAGCGAATATATGGTGAAATGCTTCGACGGTGTTTCTGGGAAGTAGATACCAGTTCAGTCTATCGCGGACGATGAGGGTTTCGAGTTTGGACAGCTGATGGAGAAAGGAAGGGAATTTTAGATGGGGTGGACCGCGCGCTTCTGGATCTGGTACCATGTGGATGTGCGTTGCGCCGAGTTTAATCCCGACGAACTCTGAGTTGTGGAAGTATTCATCGTTTGTTGTTTCCAATTCAGGATCATCCTCGAGTTGGATTTGCGCGTCTTCGACACTATCGCACGGAAAGGGAGTCCAGGGGTTTGTCGGGGTGGAGACAAGCGTCAGGTGCTTGATGTACCGAATTAGTCGCGTGCTATCCGAGTTTGGGAGAATCCTAAAGAGGGGATGCTCGTCTCCCGGATCGAGACTGATGGAAGAGAAGAGTCGACATTGACTTGCTTCTTTCCAAACATAAGAGACAAGAGAAAGATTGAGAAAATCTGGTTTGGTTAGCCGCTGGTCTTCGACGATGAGATGAACAATTTCAGGTGGGAGAGTTGGTGAGGCATAAGGAGGCGTTGGGCGAAGGTATTTGGACATGCGCTGTACGAGTGCTTTGCAGTATTCTCGGTACAGGATGGCCACGACGAGTGATATTATATAGGTGGTTCTTGAACCACATTAATCCGAGCGGCAGTATAGTGGGCACTACAGTAGCCTCCACAAGGTTACATTACTGAAGGCCGCGTTTTTGTGGTCGGTGGCATTTATCAGATACCCTGAGCGTGTTGACGTCTGTGGATGTTAGATTACAAGGGTATTCATTAAGTCCTTGGTTCCGGGTCGTTGGACATGGTGGAGAGCGTTCAAAGACTAAAATAACTCTGGTCTAAAAAGTCGCGTTCGTGGCCATCATAATTTACAAGCCCTGGTGATCGGTGTCAAGCGGGCGCCAAGCAAAAGTAAACAACTCAAGGCGTCTTATGGTTGGGGAACCTCAGCTTCAGCCTTGAGCAGATCGAAACTTTTGCCTCCTTTCTTTTCTTGACCATACTAGCATCCATTCCTTCTTACGATCGCATTGCCCATTTGTTGTCTGATTCATCGAAGGAAAAGCATATGCGTTGATTCACTAACGCTGCGAAGCCTTGTCGCCAGGGACTTACTATAATGCGAGCTGATACAAGACATAGCTTGCTTTCGAAACGGTTTCCAGGGATTCCGGTTCTTTATGGAGTTGTACCCAGCATTCTCATGCATGCATCTCATGGGCGCTTAGATTGCGCTGCCTATGCTCTGGATGCAAGCCGGGACGAGAGGGTGAGAAGATGTCCATGTGAAGACCTCGTGCAGGCTTAGACTAAAAGGCGTTACGCAGGCGGCAATTCATCTGTAGTGCAGATTCTTCCGATGGTCACGCCTTGTTGATCTCTTTCCATGTTCCCTAGACGCCAGAAATGGGGATATGTTATTAGGTAAGCTATGATATGAGAGATAATTAAGCGTTGTCGTGCTCGACAGGGCCCCTGTGCGCTCTAATCCGGGCGACCTCCACTGTGAGTCCTGCTCACCAGTCACCAACTCTATTGGTGAGTACTTTACTTGTACATTTCCTCCCGTCTCCTGCGAAAATGTCTCCAGAACTGCGAGATGCACCCCCGATCACGAATATTCCATAATACAACGCGTGTACTGAACATGAGGCATCTCATTCTATCCAGGGTCTCCCTCTTTCTGCCCCGCCACGACACGATCTTCCAACGCCAGAAACCCCCGCAAAGTTGGTACATTGCCATCCGTCGTCTAATTGTCCACAACACGACGTCCTTTCTATCCAACCACTCCGATCACTCATCGCCCATACGACCAGCGCCTCTTTACCCCACACTCCTGTCCGACTTTCCCGTAGTCGATGCCCGCTTTGGCTGCAGCTCCTTCGAATCATGTCGCATCTTCCTCTATGTCTAATTCAACGCCCCAACAACACCCTTCCTCTTCCTCCTCCGCTCCCAGATCCGCTTCAGCTTCATATCCAAATAATTCCTTTGCTCAGGCCCATGCGCTGCAAGATATGCTCGATGTCGAGCCTGACGACGAATGGAAAGAGAATGTGAAGCGCAGTATTGAAGAGAATCTTCAGTCCATGCTCCAAGAAGCTAAAGTCTCTCTTGCGAAGAAGATCGAGGAGAATCCCGATGAGAAGGAGGCGCTCATGGAGGACCATAAGAACAATACGCTTCCAAACATCCGTCGCATGGCGGAGGAGACTTATCAGGCAGAACTAGCGCGCGAACGTCAGGAACGCGCATGGGCGTTGGGTAAAAATTTACCCCCGCCGTCCTTCGTTAAACAACAGCAGGAGATCATGGACAAATTCAAGAGCACTAACAACGCTGCTACGAACCCAACTGCTTCCAATACGAATATAGGCACGACATCAAGCACTAGCACTAGCGCCAGTGCCCAAGCGCACTCCCGTTCTGACGTTTCGGGCAATATACCCCAGTTTCGACCTCGAGCGGAGTCACGGCCGCAGCTTCCAAAACCTCCCGTCTCCTTTCCTATTCAGGAATATCCCATACCAGTACTACCGCCCGAGCTCGAGGAACGTCGACGTGCATCCGACCTCCACGGTGGTACAAGCACAAAGAATCGCGATGAATTCCTCAACAGCCTACGCCGTCCTCCATGGGTTTCTACTGATCGTGACCAACGACCCCCTCTGCCTGATGGCTGGGGCCATTCGGCATCTCCCGTTTCCGCTGCTGATAATAGCGACCCGCAGCGACCGTCGAGTACATCTGCTTCTTCTATTAGGTCCAAACCATCTCTCAGCGAGGTTCGTATGAGTCCTAGCAACACCAGCCCGACTAAATCTTCTGGCCTCGACCGCTCACGAACTTTGTCCGAACGCCATCTTGCTACTTCACCCCCCACTGGCAAATCCTCACATGAAATATGGAAGCCTCCAATATCCCCAGAGGACGCTGCGGCTGCTAATAAGCACTATTCCGTCGGTCGGAGGAACAGTAATGCCAGCATGCGATCCATCAGTTCTGCTACTAGTGCCCTTCGTCCTCCAGCTGCCGAGACAATTCCAGAACGGGCTGATGATGCGCGGGGTGGGGATGGATCTTCACCTGATAGAAAGGGGAAAGGCAAGGAAAGGATGCACTTCTCCGCGGCAGCAGCTGCCGCTGAGGTCGCCAATCCCAGTCCACCTCCTTCTGGGCCTCCTACCTCTACTACCTCAGTTCTATACGCCAGGCCCCCACTTCCTGATGACCATAGCTCGCGAGAAAGGGATCGTTCAAACAACTTCGCATCGTACCCCACTCCCCAACCCTCCTCGAAGTCGTCGATCTCGAGTTTAAACGGAAATGACGAACGCGAAAGGTATCCTACTTCCGCTTTTTCCGCTGCTCCAGTTCATGAGTCTGAGTATGATCGGTCCGATAGGCACGAACCGCTGGACTTTATGAACGGCACAATTGCAGGCCCAGGATACGATCCTTTTGAATCTACATATTCACGAACATATCGCCCCAATCTCCCACGTTCAACGTCGTATACACGACCTCCACCAAGTCTCCGAGATGATCATGACAGACGTGAAGGTGAGTTCATTTTCCCTGTCAAACATTTTGATTTTGTCTGACGGATGAAATCAGAGTCTTACAACCGTAACAACATTTATGCTTCTTCTCCTAGTATTCCCGTCCCCGTTCCTGGCCGGTCGTCGAATCTTAACACGGATCAGGGAGAACTGGGTGCACCGGGTTCGTTGCCTGGAGGAGGTCCGCTTGGGAGCTGGCGTGACTGGTCTTCTTCGGCTTCGCAGCACTCGTATTCGCCGTTTCCTTTTGACCGTGATCGAGAACGTGATAGAGAGAAGGATCGGGAGCGTACTGGGTGGCAAAGCTCTCTGAGGGGGCGCGTCCCCGCAGATGGGTATGTAGGAGGGTACGGTACGAGTACTCGCGAACGGGAGAGGGAGGGGTATGGGGAAGAATTCGGGGAAGAATTTTATGAAAGTCCCTATCCAGGTGGAGCGAATTTGAGGAGGGCGGCGTCCGACGCGAAGAAGGCGGAGGAGGTGAAGAGGAAAGAAGAGGAGCTCAAGACGGCAGATGAATTAAGAAAGAGGGAGGATAACGTGAGGAGGAAGGAAGAGGAACTGACGCGAAAGGAGGATAGGATCTCGTCGCGCGAAGAGCATGTGAAGAGGAGAGAGCTGGAGCTTGACGAATTGGAGAGTCAGATGAAAAAGAGGAGTAAGGACATAGAGAGGAAGGAGCAGGGCCTCGCGAAGCGCGAGGAGACTGCGAAAAAGCAGGCTGCGGATGTGAAGGAAGCGGAGAAGGAAGCTAGGAAGCTGCAGCAGGAGGCAAAGAAGATGCTAGACGAGGCAAAGGCGAAAGAAGAGGAAGTTGCGAAACGCGAAGAGATGGTGAAGGAGTTGGAGTGTTCCACGAAGGAGCTTCAGGAGCGTATCGAGGAGACTGAAAAAGACATTGATGAGAGGAAGGAAGAACTGAAGGAGAGAGAGGCGGTGTTGAAGCGGCGGGAGGACGAGCTCAAGAAGAGGGAAGACGAGGCAAAGAGGAAGATGATGGAGGCGAAGAAGAGAGAGCTCGAAACCACCCGTCGCGGAGAAGACGCTATTGCAAGGGAGAACGCGTTAAGCGAGCGAGAGGCTGAGGTGAAGAAGAGGGAAGATGAAGCGAGGAACAAGGAGAAGGAAGTCAGGAGCAGAGAGGATGAGATAACAATTTCAAAGGAGGACCTTGAGGAACAGGAAAAAGATTTGGCGAGGCGGATGGAGGATGCTAAGAGGTTGGAAAATGATCTTAATCGGACGAAGAAGTTGCTCGAGGCCCGAGAGGAGGATGTAAAGACGAAAACCAGCGAGTTGCAGAAACGCGAGCTCGACTTTTTCCATAGGATGAAGCAGAAGCTGGAGGAGGGTGAGACGGAGAAGGGGGATGAAAGGGAACGGGAGAAGTACAAGGAACGGGAACCGGAGCTGCGGGAACAGGAACGGGGGCGGGGACAGTGGGAACGGGAGCAATGGGAACGGGAGCAGAGGGAACGAGAATGGCAAAGAGAGTGGAGGGAGCGAGAGCTGAGGGAGAAGGGTGAAAGAGAGAAGACGGAGAGGGAGAAGGAGGAGAGGGAGAAAATCCAGGAGAGGAAGGCGCGTGAGGAACAACTTAGGAAGCAGCAGGAAACGGAGAGACAGAAGGAACTTGACGACCGAATAAGGCGTGAGGGAAAGGCCCGACAAGACTGGGAAGAGAAACAGCGGAAAGAGAAGGAGCAAAGAGAGGCAAGAGAAAGGGAGATAAGAGAGGCGAAAGAAAGGGAGGCGAGAGAGACAAGGGAACGAGAGCAGAGGGAGAGGGATGCACGATTCAAAGAGGACCAAGAGCGCATGCGACAGCAAATGGAGTTTCAGAGGAGGGAGGCGGATTTGAAACGCCAAAGGGAAGAGCGCAAGCGCCAGGATAGTGCGGGCGCTGATAGTCCTTGGCCTGGAACGTCTTCTAGTCCTGGCCCTGGTACGGGTCGCGCGCCGCCGACGAGAGCCAACTCGGCCGCAACTAATGATTGGAATAATTCAGCTAGTTCATCAGCCTGGAGTACTTCGTCTGGAGGCTCCGCTTGGACTTCAACGAAAACGACGTCCGCCAGTTCCACCGCATCAAACGCCACCCCCAGACCAAAGCCTACCTCTACCCCAAATCCGCAGAGGAAACCTTCTATGAACGCTGGTTCACACTCTTCGACCCCGATGTCGGAAGCAGAAAGGCAGCGGAGGATGGAAGAAGAAGCCCAGAAGCTGCACGAGAAATTCCGACTAGAACAGGAGCGCAAAGCAACTGAGTGGCAGGCGAGAATGGCGAGGGGCAATCTAACGACGGATGATATGATGCAGATATATGAACTACATGAGAGGCAGTGGTCGACGTTACCAAACCGCGAGGAACTGTACTGGGACAATTTCCCGTGGCCCATGTTTACGTTGCCGACGAGCCCCGAGGAGATTACTGGAGGTGCGATACTGGCGTATCTCAAGCCGGATTGCTATCCGGAGAAGGATAAGTCGAGAACTCTGAAGGATAGGATAAAAGACCAGATCAAGAAGTGGCACCCTGATCGCTTCGATACGAAGTTGTTGCCGAAGGTAGTTGCAAACCAGAAGGAGACTGTGAAGTTGGGCGCGGGGGCGGTTGTGAGATGTCTTAATGATCTGTTGGATAAGGCACCTGGTCTCATGGCTCTTTGAGAGGTGGATTTGGCTTGTGCATTTGTGAGACTATCTATGAAACTTTCGTATGTATATACCCCATTCATCTTGTACGACTATCATGTTTGTAAACGTTGAATTGTATGTTATTGTCGTAGAATGAGAGCTGTAGACGCGGGGTGTTCAGCCGTGTGACAGGACGTAGGTACTCGCTCAGATGCTGTTAAGGACAGAAGTCGTGGCTCTTGCATCGCAGACTTTGAAGGCACCTGACCACATGTACGGTGACAGTGCTGAACACTGAACATCGCTTACGTTCTGATGCATGATATCCACTCTTCAGTATATATCTATTGTCAGCTGAATATCGCCCGTCAGATCCTGTCAACTCGGGTTGATCCGACGCTCGTGGTTAACTTGATATGTACATGCTGCAGCCTGGTAAGTGACGACAAACGCATCGCAAAACATCAGGGCCCAGGCCACTGGTGCGCAGCCTGTGACACCGCTTATGGGAATCGTCATACATATGAGTTCCCCTCCGCTAAGATCGAGACTGCCGGTGACGGGCGGAGAGTGTCTATAGAAGGCTGTAATCAACATGCGACGTAGGCTGTGCAATGCAAATGATATACTAAGCGAATGTCTCTTCACACTTAGGGAACGAAATTTTAGCTCAGGAATACACATGAAAGAGGCGGTATATCGCGACCGTTCCCCCCAACAGGGCGAGAGTCAAGCAAGGGAGCCATGGCCACGAGCATGGCCTAGACGCACGAGGCCAGTCCTGAGAGTATTGCCGGCTTAAGGAAGAGGTTCACCGACTGCGTCAAGAAAATCGGTAAGATGGTGTTGGTGCTTACGTGAGGGGTCATTGGCGAGGAGGTTTAAAAAGCTGACAGAAGCGTCAGGGGTACCAGCAACCGAGACAGGACATACTAGCCCCGAAGTTGTTGATTGCAAGAGGTGAGATACCGCCACTGGCACCGGGAAAAAGAAGGCCACCGCCGGCCAGACGGACCTAGGAGATTATTGACTCCCGGAAGGGGGACACCTGGAAGAGATATTCCTCCAGCCAAAAAGTTGGAGGTCATGCTGAGAGCAATGCTCATTGGGCTAGAACGAACCTGGCAGTATGTACGAGATTGGTGAGCTCGCCGACTGGGAGGTCACGAACTGGGGAAGGGCAGAGAGCCCTTGTAGAGCCGTAGCTGTGCGAGCGTTAATTGCGCATGGAGTTCACGGATAATTGTACATAAACGGAGGACGAATGGCAAGGGTGGAAGTGGGATCTAGAAGATAAAAGGGTTGAAGCGGACGTCTGGCCCTTGAGTTAGCCATATATGTACCTTTCGTTCTGAAATTTTGTTTGAAAACCAAACCAGGAGTGATCGAGAACTGAAAGGAGGTGCTGGAAACAAAGCGCCCACAATTATAATGTATTGGGACAGGGGTATTTCAACGAGAAAGATGGCATAGTTGGTGGACTGGTTACAAGTGGAAGCGTTTTACGATATTCAGAGAATCGAGAAACTTCAGAAGTCATTCTTGTGGTCAGCCCACCGATAGATATCCAACCTTGGTCTTTTTAGGCCCTCCGCCGCTCGTACAACTTATCCTGAACCTGTCGTCTCTCGAAAATTGGCTCGGTTTAAGTCGAAAACGGAGCGGAATGGTGTCCTGCGAACAAGACGCATGCACCGTTGGCCCGGCTCAAACGTCAAAAGTAGCCGACCAATGGTATTAAGGGAATGACGTCACCTGAAGGAAATCAATCAAACCATTTAGACTCACAACAGACTCTACGACAATCAGAATACATAATACTAGTGATAAGAGTCTATTAGAGTCTACATAATTATTATGGTATAGATAAGTATCGTCAATTTATCCCCAGAACAACTGAAACCCAAAGTGGAGAAGCATAAGTCCCAAATGATTACGGACGATAGACCTCAGCCCTAAATTTACAAGCCACCCCACGTTCATGCAGCTTGACAGGATGAAGAGTATCGTTGAAAGCTTGCCAGTTGTAGGGCCTTGTATGGGCGTTGCGTAAGTCGAAGGTTAGATTCACAGTCCGCAACCGCGGGAATTTTGGAGCCAAGCTATCATCGAGCTCAGCGGAAAAGGATTGCATCCAACTATGGAGATCATTAGGCCAAGGGAATGGAACGATAAAGCTGAATGTGATGGTAACGTGCTCTAGAAGTTGTGGAGAAGGAAGGTTGGAGAGGAGAGGGAAAAGCCATCGCCGAAGTGAGGAGTCCATCGATGTCATGGTCGTCTCGTCCGCCTTTGGACTAGCTCCAAGATGCGCGTAAAGGTGTTTTAGGAAAGCGAGAGAGTCAAGGTCGAGTTGAGTGAACTGATATCCATCAAATGAATCTGTAAAAGTCGATGTTGGTCTTATGGACGCCTCGAGTGGAGTGAACGTACGCTTTTGCCAGTCCAGGAGGTGGAATTCCTCGAGATGGTGACAAACAGACCCAAATTGTCGCAACAAAGATCCAATATCCTTCAAGAACTCCTCCGGCCTTGCATCCTGATCTCTCCAACTGACACTACACCGAAGGCACTTGACAGATTGTAAAAGGGCGTGGGCCTTATCTGCCTGCCATTCAACGAAGGTCCGGAACTCTCGGATATTTCTGGCGCTAACCAGTGACAATTGAATAAGAGCACCAAGCTTCTTCGCCTCGTTATCAGAAGGAAAGACAGGCATCACAGCTGTAGCAAGCGTGGTAGCCGCGATGCATAGCTTCTTTCCCGCATAATATCGTAGAAGACACAACGGAAAGTTCGCCGACGCAAGAACTTGCAAATCCTGTAGGCACGGCAGCGAGAAGAGCCGAACTAGCGCTCGGAGCTCAACCTCCCCGAGCAGTACCCAATTAAGTGCCCTCCAATGGATCACAAATTTCTCCAGCGAATGCAGACGGCCGAGAAAATCGACAAGTTGAGGACGGACCTCGCCCGATGGTCCCTCCGTGAAGATTGTAAGACCCTTGATGTGTGTCGCCTGGTCGTCGTCTTGGATGAAGAGCAAAGGGTGCTTGGGGTCCAATGGATTGATCGTATGGGGAGTCGTCGGCGTGAATGGGTCAGTCATAGCGGAATGATGTCGGTTATGGGCAAAAAATGGGGACCGGAAATTAATATGGGTGCATCTCCCAGCTCTCCCAGGAATGCTCAGTTAAACGGTTGCTCGGTTTTTCTTGATCGTTTGTATCCGGAACGGTTCGTGGTACGTGGGATGTAGTACCGTGAGTTCGCTTAGACAACCTTGCATCGCGCCAACTTGGCTTTTGTATGTGGCGTGCCGAGTCGTGGACTAATTGATATGTCCCTAAAAGAGGCCACCCCTCCAGTTCGAAAGCATAGAAGTCGTCAGGGAAGTGCTGGGGTTGTGGTTAAAACGTTGGAGCTTCCTAAGGGCAAGAGTTCAGACGACCAGCTGGGTATCGGAACTCCGGAGTCAAGAGTCTAGCTGGAAAGGTCTACTGACACGGACGATGCCGTTATGTTCCAGACATGGTAAATAGCTATTTGCGGTATGAAATTCGCCGTCGATTTGTGTCCTGAGATGGCACGAGTCTCTCCTTTGTGGATTTGTATTTCTCGATAGACAAGGTTTCTGGCATCAGCGAATTGGCTTAAAATAGTTATTACATGCTGGTTTATATAATCCATCTGAAGAATAAGATGGACTATAACAGCTGGAAAAACATTCAATTGAGTAAGAAATGACATACAAACTTTTTGAGGGTATAACATCATTTACAAAACCTTATATTGCCTTTATTATCACACACAAAACCTTTTGAGGGTATAACATCATTCACAAAACTTTTTATTGCCTTTCCTATCACACACAAAGGTTTTATTTGGAATGTATCAAATACAATCATAATTTGAGGATATATGGATGAGAACAAGCAAACACTGCTAGCTCCTTACCTCAAAAGCAGCTTATGAGAGTTACCAGATACTCTGGAAGAAGACTCAGACTGGCGAAATAAGCTGAAAAATGATTTTTTTTCAGATTTTTCCTGAGCACTTTAGTCTGGACTGGAAAATAAATTGCATTTTTCCAGCCAATGGCTTGATGGTTCCTCAAGAGTAAATTTTCTCCAGGATGCTCTCAATGAGATCTATCAATTGAGACTACATTCATAAATTTTGAAGAGTTTTGAAATAGTGTTTGCCTCAGCAGCAGATAGGTCATATTTAATTGCAGCATAGTACTTAAGAAGGTGTGATGGCTCAACTGGATGAGTGCCATGATTGTTCCAAGAGGTTCTGGGTTCAAACCCCAGTCTGACCAACTAATTGGGGTGCATCCTCTCAAATGGCTGAGTGGTGTGGTACCATTGCAGTAGGTCCTGGGTCAAGCCCTAGACTGGTTAATTTTTGGTGTTTCTCATTGTTGCTTTTCCATGATGATTTTACATGTATGTATACATTCAGTATGTTGGTAATCCTTGTATACCCTGGAATGATTGTATGGTCACAAATCCTTTTGTACCTTGCAAAATAGCTTCCAGAAACATGGACTTTTGTGGTATTTAGTATATTTTAGTGTATATATTGACTTTTTTTAGTATATATAGTTTTGGCCTTTCTGCTGATGGGACAGTGAAAGATCCTTTGCTGCTGGATATGGGACGGACACGCGACCTCAATGTGTTTTATCTTACTCAATTGGAAGAACCACCCTAGATTTGGCCTCAGGGCTCGGTGAAGGGTGGGCTCGTCAAGCAATTGCTTAGGACAGAGCTCAGAGGCCTTTTCGAACGGTTTCTTTTGAAGCGGTTGAAATTCATATTATAAGAATTCAATTTGGCTATGATATGAGTATAACATGAAAGTAAATCAAGGGAAGTGGGCGCAAACATGAGTACCGAGCACCGCGAATGAAGCGAAGGAAGATACATAACGAGCAATTCAGTTGGGCACCCTGCTTCTAATTTCTAAATGTCACGAACCCAAAACGAACAATCAATCCCTCGTGCATTCAGTTGCTCAGGTTGATTTTCGGCATTGAATTGCATCCACTGCTCATGACCACCAACGCCATGGAACTGAAATCCTACATTCACCTGCTCTAAACCGAGAAGCCCGCGAGCCAAGTACCGGTCTAGTTCCCTCCACAGTCGTCCCATGTGATCAATGAGGCCATCCAGTGATCCGGGGAACCGTGGAAATATCACCTTGTATGTGACATCGACGGACTTGAGAGTGGTGGATGGAACGAGGTTCGATAGCAGAGAAGTCAGCCATTCTCTCAGCGCAGAATAAACTTCGCGTGGACCCAGAGGATGCTTGATGCAAAGATGTGCCTCGATCGTCAACAGATCTCCGAGGCAAGGAAGGTCCTGGGGACCAAGCGTGTGTCCAATTATTGCACCTATGCAAGGCTGCGTTAGCCGTACCCTGGTCATCATAAATGCAGGGTCCCTTAGCCTTACATGGTCTTTCGTCCTGCACCCTGAGTTCCCTGATTCTCGACCCATCAAGAAACCTCAGAAAAGACCCAAGCAACTCCAGATTCCTCTCCGACTCGTATTGATCATCATCAACGAAGGTTATGCAAAGGAACTCGAGACTTCCCAGCGCGTGACGAAGCCCAGGTTCACCAGGTTGACTTCCGAAGAACTCCATAAACGTCGTGATATTTCGTTGGCCCATCAGCGACAAATTCGTGAGCGCCTGAAGGCGCACGGGCGCTCGAGTAGAGGACTGGGCATCAGTGGAAACACCCAGGGGGATAAGCTCCCCTGAGAAGGTAAGGTATGCCCGTGCTCCAGAAAACCTCCGAAGTAGATCCAACGGGAAATTGCATGCGGCGACGATTTCCAGCTCCTCCAGCGAGTCGAGTGCGATGAGTCGAGTTAATGCTTCCCGCTGATTACTGGGGAGGAGGCGCCAGTCGAGATTGTGCCATGATATGGAGAGTGTTGTGATGGAAGACAAGGATGAAAGGAAGGCGGGGAGCGAAGAATGCATGTATGGTGAACCTCCTTCTCCTGATATTATTGCGAGATCTCTGATGTGCCCTGTTCTTCGATCTCTATTGGTGCCGGAATTTAATGTCGAGGAAGAGGTATCTTCCCAACGCGGGGCTGACGGGTCGATCGTCAGACTTCGATTTTGCTGTGGAGTAGTACGAGAGCTTTCGGTGCAGTGGTTATCGATAGCCATGATAGGGACAGGAACAAAAGCAGCGAGATTGCGAGAGATTTTTGTTAACATCCCACAGTGCATTGATATAAGTGCGCCACTGTGCAATGTATAGGCGAGAGGCAATTTAAGGAACTGGGAGTGCAGCGTGTCGCTAAACTCTTGACTTCTACATGCGTCATGACCCATCCATTGCGAGTCGGGGGAATGATTCGCCTTCATCTATGCTAATTTTACCCTTGCCGTTTCATGAAGGACCTAACCGCACCCACCTCTATCTAACAACAACATTAACTTCCCATGCATACTTGCATTGATTCCCATTTGACATAGCGACCACCTAACTCCCACGGAATGTCCAGCCACCCGAGCGCAAAAACAGCCTCGAGCCACGCTCTCGGAATAGCTAGATGCGTGGCAGAATCTAGGGTTCAGCAGTTCAGCGGCCCAACGGCCCATCATAACAGCGTGAGCCAGCGAACCCTGCATGCCGAGTCGTCGGATCCAAGGACCCATAAAGCCTCGGATCCGGGATAGCAACGGGAGAGAAAATAATAAGCGCCCTACCATATGAGTTACCTCCGATACGGAACTTTATCATAACAAGCGGGAGTAGTGGATAGATATGTCCTGTGGCAGGTGATACCGCAAGTGATATTAGATGTCAGGTTCGACCAATGGCACCTTTGGGTGGCAATGATCATCACACGGCAAATATGGACCTACACAGGGATGACGTCAGGTTTATTTGAGACTACTCAACAACTCGACATCGAGCGAAGGTTGGCTGACGTTGGGTGTCGCTTACAGGGGCTAGACTTCTTGCGGGCCAGATGAGCTCTTGATCATCAAAAGTCCTCGAGGGACACAATGTTTTCATTTATACATAAGAAAAAGGTCGTCATTACAAATACACTAGATATGTCGTGACGCACGGACCATGTTGAAATGTCCGCCTCAAGAGAATGCAATCCCAATGGTGTTGAATCTTCTAGCAGAGAAGAAAAATGCGGAAAAAAAGAAAGGAAATGCAATCTGAGATGCAAACATGACAAAACACAGCTATGATCTGCTACTGCAAGATGCTAGCGAGGAGATCAGGTTCAGAAATCCTCATGGTATCCAGCGGGCTTTTTCAAGTTGGCTGTATCTACGCCAGGCAAGGGCCACTTGCTAGCGAAGGCACGAACCTCGTCGCGGAGCTGCTTCACTTGAGCGAAGCCTTGTTTGCCCTCTTCTTGGGTGGTAGCAACGCGGACAAAGTCCTTGAGGAGCTTCGAGCCGGCCTCCTTTTGGAGAAGAAGAGCGAGCTGGACAGCACGATGGAGGAAGTCGGCAACAACCTTGATGTCCTCCTCCTTCATGTCACGGGAGGTCAAAGCGGAGGTACCGAGGCGGATACCACCGGGCACCTGGGCAGAAGCATCACCAGAAACGGCGTTCTCTGAATGGTAAGTGAGAATTGGGTGATGCAACGTGTATCAAAGGATGACGCTCACTGTTGATGGTAATGCCCATCAAGTCACAGACCTTCTCAACCTTGCTACCAGTCAAACCAAGAGGCCTGAGATCCCAGAGTACAAGATGGTTATCGGTGCCACCAGTCTGGAGTTTGTAGCCATGGGTGACTAGGGCTTCACCAAGCGTCTTGGCATTAGCAATGACTTGTTTAGCATAAGCTTTCCACTCAGGCTGAGCAACTTGGAGAAGAGCCGTGGCAACGGCAGCGATGGTCTGAAAGGGACTCCAACTCAGCGGCCAACCTCAACATGGATGATACGATTGGGACTCACATTGTTATGGGGACCACCCTGGCAAGCAGGGAAGACGGCTTCATTAACACGCTTCTCGAGGTCAGGGGCATTAGAACGGTCCTTCCTAAAGAAGATGAGGCCAGCGCGAGGGCCACGAAGGGTCTTG
This sequence comes from Podaxis sp. C-F-92630, assembly GCA_018524945.1. Lineage (NCBI taxonomy): Eukaryota > Fungi > Basidiomycota > Agaricomycetes > Agaricales > Agaricaceae > Podaxis > Podaxis sp. C-F-92630. The sequence goes on from JAEUWS010000873.1 coordinate 51,971, forward strand.
TGGGTGGTGGTGGTAACAACATCGCAGTACTCGAAGGGGTTGTTCAACTCCTGAGCAGCAATGAGACCAGAAGTGTGAGCAATGTCTGCCATGAGCCAAGCACCCTCCTTGTCAGCAATTTCGCGGAGTTTGGCATAGTCCCAGTCACGGGGGTAAGCGGAAGCACCACAGATGATGAGGCGGGGCTTGAAGATCTTTGCCTGGGCAGCGAGACTGGCATAATCGATGAGGTTGGAGTCGGGAGTGATGGCATAGGGGAAGGATTGGAAGTAGATAGACGACGCAGTCATCTTCTTCTTAGCAGTCTAAAAACAGCCGTGTGACCGTCAGCATTTGAGTAACATGGAATTTAGCAAAACTTGACGGACGTAGTAGCCATGGGTGAGGTGACCACCGTCAGGAAGGCCAAGGCCCATGAGACGGTCCTGGGGTTGAATAAGAGCAGTCAGGGCCGCAAAGCTAAATGGTCGTTAGTCTTGAATCGCATGAAGGGAGCTGGGGAGTATTACGGACTTGGCAGTCTACAGACAAAATGAATGTTAGAATAACTCGACACCAAATTTTGACGAAGAAAGACTCACGCTACCAGAGTAGGGTTGGACGTTGACACCCCACGTTGCGGGGTCGAGGTTGAACGCGGTGAGAGCGCGTTTCCGGCAAAGAACCTCAAGCTCATCGATATACTCGTTACCACCATAGTAGCGAGCATTAGGGAGACCCTCGGAATACTTGTTGGTGAGGATGGAGCCGTTGGCCTCCATGGTGGCAAGGCTGGTCAAGTTCTGCTTCGTGTAAGGGTCATGGTGCGGAAGGGCTGGAAGAAGCATACCTCAGAAGCAATGAGTTCAAGGCCAGTGAACTGCCTCCATGTCTCCTTATCGATGATATTTTTCACTTCCGGATCAATCTCTGCGAGAGGCGCGTAAAGGACCTTGTTCTGAAAAGCGGGTGGCCAGTGAGAACAGGATAGGTGAAGACGGAACAAACAAGCTCACGAATGCTGGGGTATTTGCTGTTGCCATTGTTCGTAGAACGACACGGGAGACAGGAAAGGACCTTGAAGTGATGGAGGTCCGGATTAAAGGCCTAGTCAAAAATCGCAACATGGCAAAAACACCCCAAGTTGTAAATGGTGGTATCGGATAGAACCGAAATCCCATCGATCAGCGATCGGCTTATAACTCCGACTTCCCTGACTCAACCCTGCCCAGTACGCTGCCCGAATTTACTGCGCTGGTGAACGGCAACAACCTTCTACCAACGTGCTCCTTATACATCTCCACTTGACAATGAGAGTCTAATCATGCCATTTTCGAGCTTGTATGACAATCACTGCCACCCAGAACATCAGTCTATGAATAATTGCGAGGCTTGTCGTTTCATCAGGCGTAGTGATGTTATCTCACTTTCGCCGACATCAGCTGTAGCTCTTTTGCATCAACTATCAAAACTTCACCCTAAATGCAACTGACCATTTTATATACTACGCAAATTTGAAAGGTACCGCGGCTGGTCTATTCCAAAGATCCTCACACAGGTATATCAGAATCCAGTGGGAAAAAGCTACCAGCGGGCAAATGACGGAAGTAAAAGTCCTATCTACTCGCTGAAGCATCTATCCAGGACTATGACATGAGGGAAAGAATTAAAGGTATTACGAAAACCACAACCCAGCAAGTTTCGGGGGGGAACTAATTCGATTTGAAGTTGAGGGAAGCTGATTGAAATAAAGCTTGCAAGAGAGAGGTATAAGTGTGGAAGTTGAACTTATGTGTTTAGCACTCATCTCTACATAAGAACATTGGACTTCTCCTAACCAGAAAATCCCTCTCAGCAATCTTTGGTAACTTTCCAGTCGGACTCACGAGGTGTCTTTCCATATATAAGTCTTTGACGACGACACATGTGAAATCTCTGGCTAGATGTTTACCAAGACCTCGTAAGGTTTCTCTACCTTCTCTGGCTTCCTTCCATCCATGGACTAGGCTATGTCGCCTAGCTTTCGGTCCCATGATTGTGAATATTCTATTCTAGATGCTCATAGGCTGTTCCTGGATCCAGTCTCATTGCAAGAAGGACTATTAACCACGCTTCTTTCCGAGGCTCGGGGCGCAAAGACGGCCCATGTCACAGCTGTTCAACTTGAGAAACAGGTCCGAAGATTTGGGGTCCGATGATTCGGGCTCCGCGACGAGACTTCCATTGATGTGGATCATGTTGGAGCCTTGCTGCCCTCGAGGTCCCTGATCTATCGTAGCATTACCTCTTGTGTCCCACCAGGTCCCACCCAACCATTTCCCATGCACAGTCAATGGCCGTGAGCCAGGTACATGGATCATCGCCAACCGAGCCTTTCACTAGGTCGATTTCATTAGTGAGACATCTTTTTTCGAGGATGTCAGGTCTCATCGATCTCATCAATGACAAATGACTGTCAGCATCCTGGCCTCAGCTGTAAGTTGACATTTTCCATTTCTCTACCTCCTTTAAGCTACAATATTGACAGTTACACGAATAGCACTCGTAGATCATACTCCCAGACACGATAAGGTCACGGCACCAATCCAACGTCTCTTTATCATTTATATGAACAACACTTACGGCACCTCTTTTGTCGGCCGCCACGCGTTATGTGTTTTCGCCATCTTTGACGCGCTCCTGGGCCCCTTGTCATTACCCAAACCGGAGTCCATACTCTCGAGTGATGACCGAAATGCTGGTGAATGAGGTCATGGCTTGTATTGGCTCTCACCCTCCAAATTTATCCTTGGTTCTTCTTCCAGATGCCTTGCCGTATCAATGGCCTACCCAGCCCAAAATCATATTGATTCATCCAGTGCCCCTAATTATAGGCGGCACTTTTTTTTTACCCAGCTTCTATAGGAAATCATTGCCGTGGCATAACTTATGGGCAAAATAATCGGCTAAATGCGTTTCATGACGCCCAGGAGAGCCGTCTTCCGTCTTCTGTGCTCTACCAGAATAAACTGATAGAAGACTACTGACAGAAGTGTGTTTCACTAATCGTCGCAACTCTTATCTCATCTCATGCTTCCCTGCTCAGCCAGTTCGGGGATGTTAGAACAGGGGGGCGAAAGAGGTTTGCAATGGAAATACCTAACCAGATGCGGTGTATCCTGTTGCTATGTCTTGCTCTACCTTGCGTTCTAGGAATCTACTCTCGGCTCTGAAGGAAAAACCTGGTTTGATTGATAACGGAATGTTTGGACCCAAGCTTGAAGTTGTACACCTGTTCCGAGGACTTGAGGCACCTATCGGTATTACCGTCAGCAAATCTGGTCGTGCACTTGCTACTTTCAACCGGTGCGGTTATTGAATCCACCAAGAAATATTCTTACTGACGCACTTTTGGAATTACAGCGGAGACTTGGACCAAAATCCTCTCACTATCGCCGAAATCGTTAGCGATGATGGCGAAGTCCCCTTCCCCAATGCAGATTTCAATTGTCTCCATTCAGGGCGGGGTTATAGGCACAAGCGATTCCAAACATTTCATCAACATTCAAGGTGCAGTGGTAGACTCGAAAGATCGTTTCCGTCTATCTTATTCCACGACGTCGGCCTCGGAAAATCAACCAAAAAAAAGATGTGCTAGGTGAGCCCATTATACCCACCCGGCAACCTCGGCAGCAACACCAGAGTTTCCCTCGTCCTCTCTTCTTAGCCCGTGTCCTGGCCTCGCAAACGCCACTTTAAGGCACGCCAGCGAGTTCCACGCACAGGTAGGTGAACTATCAGGTTCTGCCTCCCTTCCACCCACAGAGCGCAGCCTCGTCGTGTCCATATACTGGAATAGGAAGTCATATACGATAAAGGAATGTTTCCTGAAGCGTCGGGCCACGCCAAGGGCCCGGCAGCCATGGGGTATCGCACTAGGTGTCTCGTGGTTTATCCGGCAGGGTAAAGGAAGGCAGCGAGGGCAGTGGAACGCTGTAGGTCACGCGACCCCTGACGGTGAAGATGAAGAAGAGCGGGGATGAAATAGGAGGTTGAGCAACATCAGCAAGCCAATGCGGGGATGATGAACGGGTGAAGAAAAAGAAGAGTAGAAAGTGGAAGGGGGGGTGGCGGATGAAGGAAGCGAAGGGAGGGAGAGAAAAGTGGGGGAAAGACCTCATTTGATTGTAGTGGTCGAAAGAAGTGACCGTTCGACACGTCAAGCGGGCGGTATGTCATCACACCAAGCCTCAATGTCAAAGTTGAGGAGCTGAGAAGTTTTTGGACACAATAGGAGGAGGAAATCTGAGATAATGCCCTACCGGAAGGCTTTTGTATAGTTTGACTTGGATATGCTACATGTACGTTGCTACGCGCGCGGATGGTAATGCTACAACTAGGCTAAGAACCAAAACACCGGACACTTTACATGCTGGCGACAATTGTGTCGAGGAGCGAGCTATCAGAGGTATCAGAGGCAATATGCCACATCGCAAAACCTGCAAGGTTTTGCTCGCGGATGAAGTTGCCCTTGGCCTCTGTAGTAGACTTTGGTCAATCTAAGACATCGTTCAGAGGCTGGCAAGTACGCACTGAAACTGTTGGTGTCGTCAAAGTTGATCAAGACTTTCGAAGTCGAATTGTAGATGTAGGCCTAAAGGAGTGCGATGAGCGAAAAGTACGAGAGGACAGGGAGGGATGATACTCACAGTCTGGCTGCACTCATCGAATTGGTGGAGGAGACCGTTGGCAGGGGTACCCTTCGAATCAATGAAACCCCTCTTCACCAAATCACTGTAGTCAAAAATACCACCGGGACCGGAGGTAACACCGCAGGCATCGACGCTAGCTAAAGGATATATCAGTTAGGAAAGTAACAGAAGACTGACAAGGACTCACTTGTATTAGCAGTCTCTCCAGTGCCAGGGGGAATAACGTTCTTGTCGAAGGCAGGGTACTCAGCAAGCTTTTTAGAATCGTCACCAATCACGGAGCTCTCGACGGTGTAACTACGGCCGTAGGAAGGAACGCCCAAAAGGATCTGATTGGCAGGGAACCCAGCGGCCGTCCAAGCCTTCACAGCGGAGGCACCAGAACCTAGTTGGTTCTGTGTGGGAGCACAGGAATCTTGAAGAGGAGCATTAGGTCCAGCGCCGACGGTGGAGAAAGTTCCGTAGACGTCATAGGCCATGATCGCTGCAGTCGCATATACTCAGCTAAGATGCAACTATTAGAGAGACGGGGACATACCGAGATGGTTAAGGACCTTGGCGAAACCGGAAACATCTTGCGACGGTGTACCATCAGGACCGTTGAATGGTGTCATACCAACAGCAGCGGTGAGGTGGAAATCATCCCCAACCTTTGTGCGAACCTCTTTGAGGAGTTCAAGGAAGTTGGCAGTATCGGCGTCGGCGATCGTATTACATCCCAAGCCCTGTTTGTTGGGATACTCCCAGCTAAGGAAAAACAGGTCAAAATACATAGGCATATTAGAGATTAGAAGACGTAACTCACTCGAAGTCGATTCCATCAAGCTGATATTTGTTCGCAAAGTCAACGAGTGTCTTGGTGAAAGCAGTCCGATTCTCTGCGGTGGCCACTGCAGAGGAGAAGAATCGGGAACCAGTCCACCCTCCAACTGAGATGAGTGCTTTGACTCCCTGTTAAGACAACAAGCTTTAACATCACACAACAGATATCTGACGGGGGGTTCCAAACGCACATGAGAATGAGCCTGCGAGACGAAGTCCTTGAGGACGTCTTCGCTATCAGGAAGGTCGAGTTTGTTGACGTCGGGTGCAGTAACACTAGATGGACAATCAGTATCTTCAATTTTCGAGGAAGGTCATTGTGTTACGCACGCGAAGGCATATGTCAAAGCTGAGTACTTCTCCCAGGGAATCTGGCTTGGAGCGAACTTGTCGCTATACCAACCAGGATACCAACCAGTGGCAAATTTTGTAGAAGTGGAGTTGGTGTTAGTCGAGGTTGTGCCTGTAATGGTAGTGTTGGTGTTGGTGTTGGCGCCAGTGGTAGAGTTCCCATAGATGGGTGTGTTGGGGCGCTGGCGTCTTGGGCAAGTAGGGAGACCAGCTACCAAAGAGGCGAGGGCAGTGAGAGCCAAGAAAATTTTCATCGTGATAGGAATATCTTCAAGAATGGATCGTCTGTCGTATCAAAGGAAAACGTGGAGTGTGTATGGAATATACGACCAGCGTAAAGAGGGTTACCAGCGGAGGGTGAGGACGAAGAAAGGAAAGTGTCGCAAATCCAAAATGGATTGAAGTGAAGGAATGAAAGTATCCATATGCCCTTTATAAAGAGTACAAGGCAAGTCATAATGCATAATTGCATAATGGCTATTGTCTATTCCGCTCTTTTAATTGTTTAGCCGCCATTGTGAGCGCCTATGGAACAATGGGTTTGATGATACCGTCACATCAGTGACTCAGTCACCCGTTGGTGACAATTTACATCGCTGCCTTGCCGCCTAACAAGATTCTGCCCTCCTCGAGGTCCCCAATCTATCGTACCATATACCTCTGTGCCTCACCCAATGATTTTCCATGCAAAGTCAACGAAAGTGGTCAGATACACGGATACCATTTGAGCCTTTCCACTTCGTCGATTCGTCAGCGAGATCCCCCTCGAAAATGTCAGGTGTCATCACCGACTATGCGCTGTGAATCGGGAGATTTTCCATCTCTCCGCCTCTCTAACCCCCAATCGCTACTCCAGTACAATTTGAGGACAATACTGCAGATGCCATAAATCCCGGTCCAGATTCGACGTCCTCTTAGGTTCTCCTAGTCATTTATGGGCAGAGGAGGCCTTGCACTTGCCTCGTCAGCCACCCACGCTATGCGCTTTCTTCATCTTTGACGCACACCCCTCGTCATTACCCACACCTGAGTTCACATTCTGAACGACGACCGGAATACTGGTAAATGAGGTCATTATTTGTGCTACCTCTCTCATCGTCCAAATTTATCTCAAGTTCTTCTTCTAGACGCCTTGCCGTGCCTAGCCTTTGGCCAATCCAACCCGACGTGGGGATACACATAAGATCAATTTCGTCCAGCCCTCCTTATTCTAGGCAACATTTACTTGACTCGGCTTCCATAAGAGACCATTGCCGCGGTGTAACTTGTAGGTTGAAAGAATCGACTAAATTCGTTTCATGACGCTCAAAAGAACCACCTTCCGTGCTCCAAAGCTCAACACAAGAATAAGCCCCAGAAGCCTGTCTCACTAATCATCGAAACTTCCGTTCTCATCCAGCGCTTCTCGGCTCAATCATCCCAAAAGATATAGAAACGCTGGTTGAAAGCAGTTTGTAGTGGAAACACCTAACAAAATGCGGTGTATCCTGTTGCTATGTCTCGCCCTACCTTGCGTTATAGGAATCCACTTTAGACCTCTGAAGGAAAAGCCTGGCCTCATTGATAACGGAACGTTTGGACCCGAGATTGAAGTTGTACACTTGTTCCGAGGAGAAGCCCCTATCGGTATTACCGTCAGCAAATCTGGTCGTGCATTTGTTACCTTCAACCGGTGCGGTAGTTGAGTTCGCCAAAAGTTATTCTTGCTGACGGCACTTTGGGAATTACAGTGGGGACTTGGACCAAAATCCTCTCACTCTCGCTGAAATCGTTAGCGATGATGGTGAAGTCCCCTTCCCCAATGCAGAGTTCAATCGTCCCCCTGGTGGTCTCGTCAATACTACTTCAGGGCGGGCCGTAGGCACGAGCGATTCCCAACATTTCATCAACGTTCAAGGTGCAGTGGTAGACTCCAAAGATCGTCTCTGGGTCTTGGACAACGGCCGACCTGTCGTTAATGGAGACAATCTCATCGCTTCGCCAGGTGGACCTAAGCTAATGGGATTTGATCTTGGAAAGAATTCGACCACACCGTTTACTACCATTACCTTTCCGGAGAACGTCCTTCCCCCTACCGGATACCTGAATGATGTGCGCTTCGATCTGACACCCAGCTTGACTGAGTCAGGTCAAGGAGTTGCATACATCGCTGATAGTGGTGAGCCAACTCCGACTCTATCTGGTTGAAGTAGCAGCCGAGTGATTCTTTTGACAGGTGCTTTTGGTATCATTGTGGTCGACCTCGGAACTGGTGAATCGTGGAGGCATTTGGACCGCTTGCACGAGGTTTCCCCGACATCCCGTTTCCTTCCAACACTCTTCGGAGTCCCTACATTCCTAGCAACCCCACAGATGCCCAGCCTACACTATGAAAGCGCAGGTGGCGGCGGTGGATGTGATGGTTAGGCTTCTCCATGACCTTTGCTTTCAAGTGACTGATACTGGTATAGGCATAGCCATTAGTGCAGACGGAAAGTTTATCTACTTCATACCATTGGCTAGCCGAGACCTCTGGCGTGTCGAGACAGCGGCTTTGCGAAGGAACACCAACAAGGATAGGTTCGCTTTCCTGCAAGCTGCGAACAGCGTGCAATACCTGGGAGAGGTAAGAATCAGACACTTTCAGTGCCTACTCTGATCTCATATGCGATAGGTGGGCGGGCAGGCTGACGGCCTCGAGTCTGACTCCACCGGCAAGATTTACCTGAGCAGTCCCGAGCATAACTCCATCAACATCTTTGACCCTGAGACTGGCCTCGTCTCGCCTTTTGTGCGCTCGCCAATTTTAGCGTGGCCGGATACTTTGAGGTGACTGCTTTTCTGCCATTTTCGGTCTTCGGAATTAAAGTGTGTTGTTCCCAGTGTCGCCGATGATGGTTTCATTTATGCAACCGTCAACCAACTTTGGCTCAGCCCAGGATTCCAGAATGGAGTGGATAAGAGGACTAAGCCATTTGCTCTTGTTCGGGCAAGAATTGACGGAGGAAGGGTCCGGCTCTGACATTTATGCAGCTCCACGATCGACCATTTCGAGACTTTGCCTTGTTGTAGAGATAAAATTATTTTTGGCCCCGCTTGAATTGAAGGGTTTTGGATGTGTCTCGATTTTTCTCATAGGTGTGAGTTGTGAGCCATTCTTGTAGTGCTTCTTAACACAAAACGTCTTGAAATTGAAGATGGATCTACACATGGATCAGCATTCCAATGCTTACTGGGAACAAAAGGCACTAACTATATGTGGAAGGCCAAGGGACGGTCGCGTTATTACGTAAGCAGGGACAATGGACAATCGCGCAGCACTGTAGTCTGTCGTTGCTCAGGAGAACAATGAACCCCGGTCGCAATAGCAAATCATCCTTATTGTTGTTGGACTAGATATATCCAGGCTACGATGACCGACGTCTTTACTCATCCTTGCTGCTGCTTTTCTTTCTTCTTTCTTTTCTCTTCGTGATCAATCGACTGTAGGCCAGGTGCCTCGACCAACTTACGATCTTTTTCAAACGACATACCTCTTCTACACTCTCATTCTTTCGACGAGATGTACAAGAACGCCATCTCCCTGCTTTCCTTGCTCGCCGCACTTGCTCCTGTCAACTCTGCACCCCTTTTTACTCGCCATGAAGGACGCGACGACGCGCCTGCTTCTGGATCTGATTTCGTAAAACAGAATGGACTTGACGCTCAGAAGCAGAATGCCCAGTTTGCTACTATGAAGGCAACAGATTCATGCCAAGGTATGTTTACCCTCTGAATATCTATACGGACTTTTCTTAGTTTGAATATAGATGGCAGTAATGCTTGTGTCGAGGGCTCGTTCGCGCAATGTCTGGGTGGAAAATGGCAGTTGCAGCCGTGCAGCGGCGATCTCAAATGCTTCTCTCTTCCTTTGGTTAACAAGCCTGGTACCAGCCTTGCTTGTGACGCCGAAGCAGATGCCAACGCTCGTATCACAGCCGCTCTTGGTACCGATACCCGTGCTGGTGCTAGCACTCCAAATCCTGCTCCTACTCCAACTTCCTCTATCCCCGCCTCCTCTATCCCCGCCTCCTCTATCTCCTCCTCCTCTATTCCCGCCTCTTCTATTCCCGCCTCTTCTACTCCTGTATCTTCTACCCTCGCCTCTGCACCTGCCCCTACTTCTTCACCTCAAAACGGTGGCTCCGAGGACGAATGTAACGAAGGAGAGGAGAATAATGACCCCAACGCAAGTGATGATGAATCTCTAAATGATGGAGCGGCTAGTCCCCAGCCCAAGACTGATAATACGGACTCGGAGGACGACTGTAAAGATGGCAACGCAACTCCCGCCCCTTCCACTTCCGTTGTTGCTTCTTCTGCATCCGCATCTGCGGCCTCCACCCTCGGTAATCAAGCCATTCCTTCTTCCTCGACTCCGACGCTGAGTACCACCCAACAGCAGCCAGCTCCTACTAGTTCTTCCGCTAAGGGTGGCTACCAGTATCGTCGTCAGGCATTCATTCCCGTCCCTCCCGTAGCGTCCCCCGTTCAATCCTCCACTGAAGCTCCCTCCTCCGACTCCTTTACCTCTTCTACTCCTTTCATTACATCTGCAACTCCCTCGTCGACTCCATCCTCCGTCATCATTCCTGTTTCCTCTTCGCTGGCTACTGCCACTCCTAACACCCTCGGTTCTGAGCCCAACACTGCTGGTACTCTCGTTCCTACCAACACGCCTAGCGCTTCAGCGTCCGGACTCGTTACTGTCACCGTTACTCAAACCGTAACCGCCACTTCCGTCTCCACCGCATTCTTCAACTGTGCGTCTACCCCCCTCTCCAACCAGGGTATTAGCACTTCCTCCTCTGCAGCTATCCCCACCACTACACCTATAAGCTCTGGTGCCAGCACCTCTTCCTCAGTCGCTGTTCCCGCTGCCACCTCCACCGGCTTTGGCACCATCACCCTCGCCCTCCCTACACCTTCTGCCTCCAGTCTTCCTCTTTCAACTGCCCAGCCTTCCCTAAGCTCCATTATATCTGCGAGTGACAGCGTCACCTTTGGCTTCCCATCCCCATCCTCTGCACCCGTTGTTTCTTCTTCTACTGCCTTGGACTCTGCGAGTACCCAGGTCAGTAGCAGCAGCAAAGGAGGCTTCCGCTTCTTTTCCTCTACATTCTCGGCTGCGATTCCCGCCCCGACTGGTGCTCCCACCGGTTCGTCTCCTAGCAACTGACTGCAACTCTTGCGGCTTAAAAGTGGGAGGATTCGGTTTTTGTGTTGATGGATAATGGATTCTTTTACTTTCCTGTAACATAGCTAGATATCACGTCTGTAAAACTATCACGCTGTATAATGCATCGGAGTTCCTTGTAGACAAGAGATGTGAAGCGGATTGAGATATGAAGTACATTGTACAATAAGGTGACAAGAATGTGTGAATCGGATATCAATATTCAATTCCAATTAGTGTCCTCTTTAATCAAGTCGGCAACCTGGTTTATAGGCAGAATCAATGATATAATTCGATCGAGCTCCTCACCATTTCAACAACAGCATATACGTTAACCTGTACATGGGCTGCAACTTGGAATGGGAGAATGGAGGCGTCAACCTAGGAAACAAACCAGCAGTTGTGTCTACTCCCTTGAGGCAGTTCAGCTGGTACTGACCCCTCGTGGTTTGAAATAGATTGCTTCCCAACGTCCGCGTTGGAAGCTTCGCCAGGTTTCAGTGAGGTACGGAAAAGAATCCAGTAGCCAACATCGGCTAACATCGCTTCGTCCCGTGACATATGTATCTTGACTGTAGGGTGAATTAGACCACGTAGCAGTTATTTTCTTAGCGGAAGGTACCACATCAAATGCAACCAACTTATATTGCAAGTTTAGAAGCAAACGTGAACAGGGCAGCGGAATACACAGGTGAAGCATAGTAAGCTCGTGAATCAGAAAAAAAGACGACACTCCTGGAATTTTCGCAGTCAAGATAATAAGAATGAAAACCGTATCTACACATCTTCTGTGCGTGTCAAGATATCTGTGACAATTTCTTTGATCTTGTCAAAGCCCTCTTGCGATAAGATGTCCAAGTTCCATTCGTTAGCTAGAAAGTCCGGTGGCAGGAGGCGATGTGGGCTCGGGCGCTGCGTGGGTTCGGGGCGTAGGTCATACGTAGCTTTGTCACCGCAGTAGACACGGATGGAAGTCCCCAGAGCGCTTATACCCCAAAGGTGGGGTATAGGACAGTCGTAGAGCATGGCTCCATAGCATTCGCGCATCTGTAAGTCTGCTTTGTACCGTAACTCAGGTCTCTCGGCCCAACTATCGTCCTTCACTTCAAGAACGAAAACAGGTTTGTTCTTGCTGTTAAACACGATCAGGAAGAAGATGGAATCCACGCCGTTCCGGCTGTTGTCAGTTAGAGAGGATTGAGGTGCAACGTAGAATTTGAAGCCATTCCCGAAGGCGTAGTTCAGAAATTTGTCATATGGCCCATGATAGCGGCTTTCGAGGCTGGAGCGTTGGGCGCGGGCGTGTTCGAAGATCTGGATGAAGCCAGCAGGCCAAGCATTGTCGGTTGCAAAGGACATGGTGGTCTATCAGAATAGATAGTACGATCCAGGCATACAGTTGCCTGTAACGTACCTAGCGTTGTTCATAGTGGGGGTTGTGCGTTGCGGTGAGGCCGGTGGAGATTCCTGTTTTACTTGGGGCCCGTTCGATGATTAGAGAGTATCTGGTGTCACTGGAAAGCCTGATTTTCGTTGAAAATGACACAGATATGTATGACATCCCATGTGATTGTATAAGTCATGTGCCTGTTTTCTAACATCCTTCAGTCTTCCGACACTGCAATGGGCATGTTTACTGGTATAACTCATGACATGGACTTCTAGCACTGGTACAACACATTCTGCACTCTGTACACCCTCCTTAATTATGTTCAAAACTGTGCAGCCGCTCCGAGTGTGACGGATGACCTGATGTGCAACGCACTCCCATCGTGAACTCACACAAACTAATATGATATTACTCCATCTGCTCAGACTTTGTCCCATTGTTCGGCGCAAGTCAGCTGGGAAGGAACCTAAAATAGAGCATCAATTCCGATTAGTGTCTTCTTTAACCAAGTCGGCAGCCTGGTTTATGGGCAGAATCAATGGATAGCATGGGTATAATACCGCTGGAACTCCTCACCTTTTCAGCAACAGCATATACGGTAGCCTGTGTGTGCGCTCCAACTTGGAAAGGGAGAATTGAGGCATCAACCTAGGAAACGATCAAGCGGTTGCGTCAACCCTGTCGATGTGGTTTGATTTGGTACTTACCACTCGCAGTCCCTTGATGCCATACACCCTTAACTTCTCATCTACGACACCGCCTTCTTCCCTTCTCATCATAGAAGCGGTTCCAACTGGATGAAACGCTGTCATGACTCCCGTCTTGAGATAATTCACCAGATCTTCACGAGTGCTCCTACGACTTTCTGGAGCAACTTCCTTCTCGACAACATCTCCGAAGGCCTCTGTCTCCGTGAACACTTTTCGAGCAAAGCTGAGCCCTTCAAGAAGAACGTCCAAGTCGAAATCGTTATCCAAAGCGGACAGATCAATCTCGGGATGTTTGAGTGGATCAGAAGAGTTGATGTGGATTGCTCCGCGGCCGAAAGGATGGAGGAGAACGGTGACGATGCATATGTATTGTTTGCCTGCGTCTGGTTCAGGTTTAGGGATGGTTGGCCAGAAGAACGGGAGATTGATGAATCTGGCAACCAAAAAGCTCATGAGATACCTGCTAGAGGATGCGATGCGATGGTCGGACTCACTCAACCTGAGGGCTCTTCTTATCATTAAGCCATTTCTGCTGAGCTTGAAGGATGGGCTCCGGAATCTTATCCCACTTCTTCTTGGCCACATAGTCTCGGAGAGTCTTAGCATTTCCCAGCTTCTCCAGGGGGATGAACGCATAGAGCCCAGGTATGCCGGTCAACATCCCTTCCTGCTTTTCGTTGCTGTGTGATCATCAGCCCTCAGAGGCAACTCCAGCTAGATTAGGGCCTCACAATTTCGCTCCCTCCTCGGCGGCCCTGTCGGGATTGATCCGCAGCGCATCGTATGATTCATGGTGAGGTTTCAGTTCGTACACCGCGGGAATCGCCAGATGGTCCTGAGCGATAAGATAATTCGACACGCGGCTTCACAAAGACCATGAACAGTGTTGCCTACCTCTATACTGCATGTTAGCTGCATACTTATAGTGTTCAGAAGCGCTTACGACAATTCTCTCCAACACCAGGAAGATCCATGACTACCGGGATGCCATATTTTTCCAGTATGCTTCTGGGCCCGATACCTTCGAGTTATCACGAGTCAAGTCCTCTTAGAATCGACGCCGATATATGCAGCTGTGGTTCGCTCACCAGAAAGCTCCAGGATTTGTGGTGTCCGAATAGCACCAGCAGCCAGGATAACCTCCTTGCGGGCCCACACGACAAATTTCTGCCCATCCTTCTCGTATTCAACGCCTTCGGCAATAGGTTCCTCCCCAGAGGCCGTCCTAAACCGAATGCGTGTTGCGTGAGCACCAGTAATAACGGTCAGATTCTTCCTATATTTATTCGGCTCATAATATGCCTATCTTCGTCAGCCATGGTTGAACATGTGACTGAGATAGTCCTGAAGCTTACGGTCGCAGAAGAGATGCGTGTAGCAGTCTCTGGATGAACGGACAATGACCCAAACCAGGCGCCGATTGCTTCACCTCCCATCTATGATGAATGTCGGCCAGTGACGGAGGCATGATTCCGCTTGTCACTCACCGCGTTTGTATTGTACGGTATACCACTCTCTTCAAATGCTTTGAGCCAATGCGTGCCGTACGTTGTCTTGTAGCGCGAAAGGGTATTGATGATTGGACCAGCTCCAAAGTCGTTGTCATCAGGCTCAAGTCGGAGGTCGGAAATCTCGTTTTTACTGTATGCCAGGGATTGGGACTAGAGGAAGACTGCGTGAATATTTGGTGTAACCCCCCCCCCCTCTTTACTCATTACCTTGACGAAATATTTGAGAAACTCCGCCGAGTTCCATCCCGTATTTCCAATGGTTTCGAGGGCTAGACGCGTTGTGTTAGCATCCCCGCAGATCGATATTGCAAAGTAGAGGTGCTACCATCATACTCGTGCGCAGGTGCCCTGTTAGGCGAAGTGAATCTCTCGTGCACAACGTATGAAGTATTCATAACATGCTCACCGGTTCAAATGCATTAAATTAGCCTTGATGTGCCATCAGAAATATACGAACGTTAATCATCGTCAGAAACCTTGTCACCATGCTTGATCCTCCCAGACCCTTCCCACTGATTGAATGCGCCTTTTAGAGTGCGGTTATCACTTTTTTTAAACCGCTTGCCTCATCATATCGAGAACCCTACCCTCAGAGTGTTTCTGGGGTACACTTTTGAACCCCCAATTCGTTTCCTTCTCCCAAATTTTCGGTACAAGACCTGCGTTTCAGGATGTCAAGCCATATGGATCTCGCTGTCAACAAAGGAATGACCAACCTGGAACGGAGACTTCCTTCCTATTCGTCACATCTTCTCCAGCTTCGAGAACGCATACGCTGACTGCCTCCGTTTCAGAGAGTCGAGCAGCAACGACGAGTCCCGCGGTTCCGCCACCTATAATCACGTAGTCAAAGGTACCTGTGTTCGTAGTTTCCGACATGGTCAGTTACGGGGCGTGGGGAAGTCGTCCGTTAAAGAGGTAGAGAGTACCCCGCATTTGCTGGTTCCCTTATATGTCTGTTTGATGTCTCCCTTGGATGCTCTTGTTCATTGACATTTACCAATAAGGTCGCTCCGTTACTGTCTGGTGAAGGATTCTGAAGGATTCTAGCGATCATGAGTCCTTACGCTAAACTAACGGTGCGAAAATATGTCTTCAATTGGACGCCACCATTCTAGACGGGAATCATTGATACGGCTAGTATAGCTCACATACAGTTGATCCTCGTTGTGATCGTCAGACATAAACAAGATGGAGTGTTTAAGACGTACTGAGATGTTAATAGACCCCAGGGAAGAACACCCATTCAAATAACATGACCCACATGACAGTGCTTTGGCCTGGAATCCTTGGACGAGATGTAACGTAGGGCGAACCTGGTGGCATGAATATGTCCTCGGATTCCCTCGCTGATAGTAAAGGCAGAAGGGCTCACTTACACGTGTCAGAAGCTTCTGAATGTCCTTATTTACACTCTCTGGAGCAGGCTATTTTTCTTCGTCTCTCGTATGTATTTCCCCAGGCCATTGTTCTGGACCTGTTCTGGACGCTACCTTTGCCACGACGGTTTTGATCACATGAGTCCAGCCTGGCTCTACCTTGATTGCATGCACTACCCTAGAATTGTCAGTTAGGTTACGAGAAGTAGTGCCAAGAGTGCCAGCTGTAAGGATGTATTCAACGCACTCGAGATGACCGGGAGGCCGGACTGGACCCTGGGGTGGTCTGAGCAAGCGTCTTTCCTGTGTCGCCTTGAGCGAGGAAGTGTTCTCTGCTGTGCCGAGCTGCATGCTTCTCAAAGTCGGACTAGGGCATACAAGGCAGCTCGTATGCTCTTCAGCTTCTAGCGAGCCCGGCACTGGATATTCATGAGCGAGGCAGGCAGAAATAGAGGTCAGTAGAATCCTCGGAATTCAATATACCGAGGGTAGCATGATGAAGTCTCATGACTGGGAGATAAAATAACACACCCAGCTGCGGATACGTGAAGAAACATCGCCAGACCTTCCAAGTATGTAGTATTGACAGGATCTGTCAATCATTTCTCTCCTCGATTGAGTTGTTACTCGCCCAGGGTCAGAATTCTCCGTAAGGTCGAAAATAACCTATTGTCATCTTGCACAAGACAGCTACTACGCGATGGTGTTGCGTTTAACGAAAGGTTGGAGGGACTAGCTGAGGCAGCAATAACGCGGGTAACTCCCTTGTTGTCTGTGAGTGCTGTGAGTACTGGCCATCAGAAGTCTCAGTTATGAACGCAATACGTGTTAAGTCGTTCTGCATCATTCCCACTTGTGCGGGCGCTTGGTACGGGACCGCCATCGACCAGAGGGCTGTTCGTCGAGTGCCGACATCCGTTCAAAGTCTAGGTAAAGGTATAGAAACTTGGAGTTATTTAGACAGCAAGTAAACTGAGGTCTATTTACGCACCTTCTACTACTGGTGGCCGATCTCAACTCCTTCGGCGGCACATGTTGAAAAGTAATTATATTATCAGAAATTCTGACTTAGCACTATGGATACAGATTGGTCGTAAGAAAGGCACGAGGTAGACGCGTGTGTAGTTGTACAAAAATGCCAATTCTAATAACTCACCAAGAAGCGGAACGAACTATGGAAGCATGAAGAAAAGCGATCATTAACTTTTAATTAATCTGGAACATGATTGACATTTCATGCATGTCGTGATTGTGCCGAGGCTCCAGACTTGGATCTCGTCACGGTCGCTCCACTAGGCCGTTGGATCGGAGCTACATATGGTGCATTCCTGAGAGGCTCAAAAACGGGTGCGCGTGAAGAGAGAGGGGACGTGGTGATTTTGTGTGAGCCAGATGGGTGAGTACCAACAGGCGAGTTGGACGATGAAGACGACGGTGAGGATGTAAGAACCGTGGAGTGCAATGAATCGGAAGCATTCAAGGGACCGAGCCCGGGAGGATAGGGATATCCACCACTCGACCTTAGCGAATCTTGGCGGGTCAGCGTCTGGGTTGGCGCGCGGGGGACTTGAGGACTGTCGCGTGGTCCTAAGGAAATCGGATCCCAAGGCCTGAAAGGGACAGCTGGCGCCTGGACCATATTCGACAAAAGATCCGGTGCTCGCTGTGGCCTACTGATAGGGCCGGGGTTGGACGACGCGCCGCCAGTGTTGGCTCGTTTCCGGGAAGATCCTTGCAGAGAGTATTCCTGGCCGCTTATACCAATGCCGCTCACGCTTGCCAGCTCTTCAATCGCAAGCTCCTCCTCCTCTTTTTCCAGACTATCCAGTTCTTTCCTTGTCTGCTTCAACTGCTCTTCGAGGTCCGGCAAGATGGTTCCTTCCATCTTTTCCCGTTTCCCGTTCAATTTCTCGAGCTTGTGAGATAGCGTCGAAAGTTCTGCACGTAGTCTTTCCAGACGTTTCTTGTCCTTCTCATCGGCGGATTCCCTTTCCCTTCGTACACGTTCTGCCGCCTTCTTTATCCTTTCATACTCTGCCTCTTTCTTCTCCTTTTCCTCCAATAATGCCGGCAAGCAGCTCTCAATTTCTGCGAGCTGTTCTTCCGCCGCGCGTGCCCCTGCTTGAGCTCGTTTCACAGCCTCTTGTAAAGCCAAGATCTTCTGTTTGGCTCGTGCCTCTGCTGCTGTATGCTTTTCCGAAGCGCGTTTCAGGGCCTCGATTTCGGATCGTAAAGCCGCGTCCGCTTTCTGCCCATCGCGTCTAACGGTTTTAATCTGGGACTGTAACGATTCGCGTTCGGTGGTGAGAAGAGAAAGAGTATGGTTGAGTTGGGCGAGTCGGTCCTCGATCGTGAAAGGAGGAGGGGCAGGAGGACTAGCGGTTGAGTCAGTGGTATTTTGGGAGGGTGCAGATGCAGTGGCTGTGGTGGTTGAGCTGTTCGTAACAGGGGTAATTGCGGGAACTGTCGGTGAAGGGGAAGAGGATTCCGAATCGGCATCTGTGTGTCCTGAAGGTTTAAGTTTGGCCAAGACACGGGACATCGCTGAAATATACCTTCGGTTGTAATCTGCCGATTGAGACGACGAGTATGGACGATACCCAGATCGATGTCATACTGTCTTCCTGGCATTAGTCCGTAGATAATGATCACAGCTTCGTCAGCCGATTCATCAATTCGGATGAAAACGCGCTGCCAGGGAGAGCCGTTGACCTTCACAGAAAGTCCTTTGGCTAAGGCTTCTGATATTATCGAGTGTTGTGGTTGTGTTTGATCGTCTCCTCCAAGTTCATTCTCAAGATCTAGGTCGATGTCAAGGTCGGGGGTTTGAGTGATTGTGGCGGAAAGCAAAAAGGCGACGGAAACGGAGGTGACCTCCCTAACTGAAAGGGTTAGGGGAGGTAGCCAAGGTCTGATAGCATGCCAGGTCGACGTTGGGGAGCTTGAAACCAGTGTTGAAGACGTGCTGGGCGCTGGTGATGACGACGAGGAGGGCTCGTGCTGGGTGTCGGTCATGGCAGTCGAGCAGGACGCCGAGGACGTGACCAGTGTCACACTTGTTACACTGTCTTTAACCTTCCTCCAGCGAATATGCTTCCTTGTATTACAGCATGTGAATCAAACAAGGCATTTGCTAATTCTCTCCTACCCTTGCTATAGTACACTCCGTGAACGAAGCACACAGGGTTTGTGAACCCGATTCGTCCAGAATGGCTGTGAGCAAACGTCTTCAAGCCTCAAGTTTCATAGCCATCATGCGTGTTGGACTTCAGTACTCGTGGAAAGCTCGTGGACCATTCGCGGGGAGAACTATTGGCTACAACCAACACCGTCTCTGGACTGCCACTCTTCAACAAAACCCCTCAATATATCTTACTTATTGACCAGAATATCCGATGATCATCCACCAACCGTTTTCACACAAGTCCGGCGAATGTATATGTTCTGGGTACAACAGCATCAACGCATTCAATCATTATCAAAGATTTGACGCATTCGAGACCACCAACAGCTTCCCCGCAGCAAGATTGTTACCATCACGAGGTACTAGGGGCAGAGGCATGATGGGGGCGCGTGTGTTTGGGTTTGTTCAACCGACAACAAAGTATGTACCGCCCTTCAAAAATAAGTCAACACGGATGGCTCCTCACAAATGAGCCTCAACATGAAAAGGAAAAAGAAGAAAAAGAAAGAAATTGACATTGATCTAGACATGCGACACCTGCAGGTGGCATCATATCAATATGATGCACGAACCTCGGTCTTTTCCTCCAGTCGCACCTACATGACGTATTCGGCAAGAAAGAACTTGCAGTTCGCCATGAACTTGACTCCTAGTTGCGCTGGTGAGAAGATAATGGAGCTAAAAATCTCGACATCCTGGTGGGATCAAGGTGAGTACATGTGATAATTTTGCGGATGGACTGTGAGGTTCAATTCCATGTACTAAGAGCCACCGAACTCGTAATCAATCCCGATCACCTTTCACCTTGAACAAATCATCTTTTATTTCGTAAGATGTGAAACTACAGATCGATCCTCATCTTTCGTCCAGCCTCGTTATAGCAATCTCTCCCGGTGAGTGGATCAGTATCAGTATCCTGTGGAGTAGTACACATGCAGCGCGCTGTGGATGCAGTTTAGCAGCAACAGAACATCCCGAACATGATGTCAAAGTTTCCACGACACGCCACCTGGCCATTACTTCCGTCAAGAGCTCCCAAAACCGTCATCACGTACCTTCAACAGGCGCGATGTTACTGTGCATAGCATACAGACATCCCGATCTTATGTAGGTTGTTAGGTTCTTGGTCATTCTCACACACGCAGTTTGTGTGCCCGATCTGCCAACAACCGCAAATCTGATTAATCCTCGATGCATCATTCTTTACCATGTCAATTCGCGAGCGATCTCCTGTCAGGAAGTCATCAAAATAATAGCATCGACCTGCACGACAGAAGTGCTAATTGACCGGCTGATGATTCTTTGACATCCGTCCAAATGATCTAGCAACGGCCTTTCAGCTATCATGATACTCCGTTTTCGTTCGGAGAACTAGATATAACAGCCAGCTTTGGCTCGGGCCACCACACGGTTATTCTTTCTACTCCATTCCGCTGATATACTATGGAACCTTCCAACACCCCTGAGCCAAAAACTTCAGTCGTTATTATTGGAGGCGGGATTGGCGGTGCCAACAGTGCGTACTCGACACCTTTCTGCTGAAAGCTGCGGTTCATTGAGGTGACAGTCGCACGCTCTCTCTCTAACGTCCTGGACCCGACATGGCACACCCTAACACTGATCAGTGCCCGCAAGAATTACATCTATCTCCCGGCCTCCCTGCGCGCCCTTGTTAATCCAGACTTCCCTCTGGACACTGTGTTCATGCCATACGATAACCTCTTCGGAAACTTCCCGGGCGAATTAATTTATGGCACAGTCACTTCAGTCGAGGAGAACAAGCGCTCTGCCTTCATGAACTATGAACCTGGACAACACTGCAGTGGAACTGTGATCCTTCAGAAAGAAGAAGAGCAAAAACTACAACGTGTACACTACGACATTTTGGTCGTTGCCACCGGATCGCGGTGGGAGAGCTTTACGGGATTCCCTTCCTCTATGGAGCACTGTATGGCGCATATTGAAACCTGGCGAATGAGATTTAAGGATGCGCAAGACATTGTTATTGCTGGAGGAGGAGCCGTAGGTCTTGGTAAGTACCCTTTTATCCTTGCGGTATTCGTTGAAGAATTCCTCCTAAATCTGTCTCGTTCAGAAACGGCAGGAGAGCTGAAGGACCTGTATCCAGTAAGTCAGTTCCCACTACTCCATCGAACCGAGTTTCAGATGCGGTTTCATGGCAGGAAAAGAACATAACGATCGTTCATGCAGATCGTCTCCCTCTCAGCGATATATATCCCGATCGTTTCCGTTCGCGCGTCGAACGCTGCCTCCGAGCACGCGGTGTAAATTTCATCTTTGACGATGCCATCGTGGGCAATCCTTCCGTCTCTAAGACGTCACCTCTGAAGACGCGCAACGGGTTGACAATCAACTGCGATCTCCTGGTATTGAAACCATATCATATTATCCTTCACTTTAGTGATACTCATGAAATGACCGTAGGTCCCAGCACGCGGTGGACGGCCAAACACCAAGCACCTTGCGTTCCTCTCCCCTTCACCACTTTCGGATCGGGGGTTCATCAAAGTAGAACCAACACTTCAAGTCCGACATCACCCAAACATTTTCGCAGTCGGAGATATTGTAGATTGGCCCGAGATCCGGCAGCTTGTGAAAATCAGGTTCGGACACGCGGGTATCGTGGTCTCCAATATCCTGTCTCTGCTCCAGGGAATGGAACCCAAGAAACAATATAAAGGTACAACCGAGTTGATTCTCATAACGAACGGAAAGGTTCGATTGCGATTTGCAACATTTCCATGTAATCACTAATGTTTTATTATAGAGCAGTGGTGCAACGTATTGCGGCCTACTTGGAGGCATGGTATTTGGTGGCTTCCTCACGAAGCATCTCAAGTCCAAAGGCCTTATGGTCAATGATGCACGGAAAGGTCTGGCTCTCAAGCCTCTATGAATCTTCGGTGTTCGTATCTAGTAGTTATGGTTCCACTCTAATAATCATCATAAATCCATTAATCATTCCATCTTTTTTTATTTGATGTAACATAGTCTGTTGTACATATCCCTAGATTCTTAAGCTTCCATCTGACCGATGTGACGTATCAAAATACTTCACGTCAATTCTTGTTCGCCCAAGCCCCATCCCACCCCAACGCACTCCTATCCCAATCCTCCCTCGAGGGTTGCCCGCAAACCGTCCAATGCATATAATCCATCATAACACCAGCGGCCCTTACAAACAACGTCCCATCAATATCCGCCATACCCTTGAACGTCTCCTCGCGATCGGAACCCTCCTTCGCCGGCCTGAATGCACCAATGGCTCCTCCCGGGGGAACATCACCATACTTTCGCGCAGCGAAGACCAGCGTACGCATAGCCTTGGGGAGATGCAAATCGGGATGGTGCACCGCTCCTTGGATGAGTACAGGCCATGGATTATAGTCCTCATCCTTCTTCATATCCCCGACGCCGGAGCCTCCGTCGCTCTTGACGTCCAACACGTCCCGCCAGGCAATTGGTCGAGGTGTCGGCGTCCATTCCTGCACAAGATTAGGACGGATAACAGGACGCCCCCTGGATAACGTGAAGGCAACCACAACAGGCACGTAATGCCTGATGAGCGCCACCTTGGACCTTGTATCCTTGAGCGCACCGAACACTGGTTCGAAAAATAGAGAGCTCGTAACGATGTGCATGAGAAAGAAGTCCAATCTGTGCTCTCGGCCTTCTCGTCCTGTAGCGAACATCAACAGCGTCGCGGCCCAAATTAGCTCTTCAACTCGGGAACTCAACTCCTCTTCCGATGCATCATTCGGGATGGATTGTGTGTATTGATTGCAAACGCGCAGGATCTCAGCTGCCTTGGGACCCTCAGTTGCCTCTTTGAATCGTTCGGACAAAAGCTGATCAGGATTGTATGGAAGAGGAGGAGCGAGTACTTCGGAGTCACAAACTTGGCGAAGGGTTTCGAGGAGTGAGGGACCGCTGTTTGGTTGTCTTCCCGGTCCCGGAGGTGAGCTATTGCGGGTGGAAGACACGTTATCACCCCATGCTGCGGAATACGGGAACAAAGCTGCAGTACTGGCTCTATGAACTGCAGTTTGCGCTAGACCCGTCGCAACCAATATGTTGTTCCCGAATTCAGTCCCATACTGTAACGCCAACGTCGGAAACATGAGAGAAAACCGTGAGGATGTACCAATGACAGTAACATGAAGTACGTACCCCAACCTGAATAAGCGGGTGCAGGCTATCTCGAACGGATCAACTGTCATTAGAGGCCCACCCAATGAAATAACTCTTGACTTACGCGCCGCTAAGGAAACGATCCAACATAGACTTCCCATCAATATTGGCTTCGGGTTGGAATACGTACGTCTCCAAAGCGGAAGTAACCCCTAATCTTTCAACCTCTTGACAGAAGAACTTGAAATAAGCGCCATAAGCCCTAGATCACCGTGATGAAACAAGAGCGTATCAGATCAGTACACCAGAATGAGCTAGAGGCCAACAAACTCGGGTTTTCCCAAGTACTCCACCCAGTTCTCCTTGGTTACAACAATGCCCGCGCCTTTCTCTTCGATGTAAATAGGCCGTTGGTAACTCGCGACCATATCATAGATCTTCTGAATCACCCCTGGCGAAGCGCCCATATCATACGTTGCCAACACCCTACCATTGCAGTGGCATAGCGATATCAGCGACACGCACCACACACACCCCGAGATGATTAGCTTTGGTCTTGGTGGAACGTGAAGGGAGTGAAGCAACGTACTGATGGCTTAGATGGTTATGGAACCCAGCAGAATTAAAGTAACAATGATGCTTTTCTGCATCGCGCAGTAACAAATCTTCGGTCAATTTCTTTGTTGCGTATGTGGCTCCTGGGAGGTTCAGGAGTCCTTTCTTTTGCATAGTGTGTAGATGTGCCATGGTGTGTGCGTAGTGTAGAGGATTGTCGGAGCTTGCCCCAGACAACTGGGTGCTGGAGTACTTATAAATATTACGAATTACGGTTGCAGCAGATCCGAGAACTGGTCAGGAAGCTTTGTCAGACTTAGGAAGCAATTTAGTCTATTTGTATCGAATCCAGTGTAATGAATGGGATATGTCATCAGGTGCTTAAAGACCCAAGGTCACAAGCACTGCTGAGGTCATCAGAATCACATCACCCACCTTCCTCCAGGACACATAGAAGCAAGCAGCGGTAAGCGGCAAACCTTGATCCATTACAGGTGGATAAAAGAACCGTACGAGAACATACATATATAGATACACACAGAAATCCGAAAGATAGGCAACATCCACTCCTTGAACAGGGGTGCCATAAGCCCTTTGCATGCAAAAATATCATCGATGAAAGACGAGTCGGGTTGCGAGCCGTTTAGTTGGACTCGACATCTTTCTTCTTGATGTCGGATTCCTCCATGGAAGACTCCTCGGCACCAGTATCCGCTCGACTGAGGCCGACGGAGCCAATAGCCTTGGGGTTGAAGGACAAGGCACCAGTGGGAATAAGCGTTGAAAGGAGGATGATACCGCAGCAAACGGAGTACTGGATACTATAATAATGTCAATTATGATTGGTATTCAAGGATATGGAAGCAGCACAAGGACGTACCCTGCGACGCGGTTTAAGGAACTCAGGATGTTGTTGTTCTTGACAAAGTCATTATCGATGACTTTGCCAAGGAGAGCGCTTAAGACGGCGTTGAGGACGATATAGGTGGAGTACAGGAAGGCCATCACGGCGCCGAGAGGAGAAACGTTATCATGGGCTAAGAAAAATCTCATTCAGCAAACTGGGATTATTCAACGTAGTTTTGATGACTTACTGATCTGGTTATCGGACAGAGCGGACTGGATGTAAGCAGCCAGGGAGACATCACCAGCAGCCCAGCCCTGCAACCACATGATTAGCTCAAGTTGAATGTTCCAATGACTGATGTACTTACGAAAGAAATGGGGATGAAACAGCCAGCAAGTTTCCATGCCCAGCTAACATCATTGCTAGCGCGAGTGGTGTAGTAAGGAAGAAGCCAGACAAGGTTAAGAGTTAGAGCATCGAGGCGCAACCAAGGGAG
The DNA here is from genome assembly GCA_018524945.1 of Podaxis sp. C-F-92630. Taxonomy (NCBI): domain Eukaryota; kingdom Fungi; phylum Basidiomycota; class Agaricomycetes; order Agaricales; family Agaricaceae; genus Podaxis; species Podaxis sp. C-F-92630. The sequence continues at coordinate 77,232 of JAEUWS010000873.1, forward strand.
CTACAGGCACCGTATGAGACTAACCTTGTTTCAGATACGAGCGCGGTTCTCAGCAACTTACAGGAGTAGTGACAGTATCGGAAAGGAAGAAGACAGAGAGGGCACCAAGGAGTTCACCAAAGTTAGAGCCACCAACAATGATCTGGGACCAGGCGGAGACGTTGAGGACACGTTTGGCAAAGGCAGGGGCAAGGTTGGACTCGAGGAATCTGTGGAGGTAGAGGGCGAGAGCACTGCGAACTGTCAGTCTCACGATCATTGGTCGTTTGATGTATGCAAACTCACTAGGAAGGAAGAAGCCCTGTTCATTGTGTTAGCATTGGTGTTTTGACGATGATTTAGTGGTGTTGTTGACTTACAGATGAAACGCCGATTTAAAAGGACCAGATTAGCGCCGACCCAAACAGACTCGGCGAAGCCCCGAGCACCTTGAGCGATCTGTACAAAGTAGTTGCTACTCTTCTTGCCTTGATCCACCTCAGAGAGACCAGCTTTATTCTTTTGGGTAGAAGGATGGTTGAGAGTACTGATTAGAATCCAGATACCAGCGGCTAGGGCGAAGAAGACTACAAGAAAATATAAGAGCGCTGAAAATTAGAAAACGGAACGGAGAAGACGTACCAGGAGTGAGGAAGAAGGAATAATTGTTACCCCAGCGAGAGATGGCGCTGGAAGATGCAAAAGCACCAGAAGTTCCGGCGACCTCTGAGAAAATGTCAGTCGCTAGAATTCACATTGACGACCTTGCCTTGGCTCACCGTACAAGACGTGCTAAAAATAACCTTCAGTCACCTGTTGGTATGCAGAGGGTTGGCTTTTAGTACTCACGACGATGGCATCCATGCGACGGAGTTTGCCGACGTTACCACCAACAATATCCGCGGGACTGAGCCAAGATCGTCAGCTGTTACCCTTCGGTCAAGATGGGAAAACCTACATAACACGACGGATCAACTCAACCATACCATAAGCAACACCGGCCAAAGTCCATACGACGAATATCTGCAATCGCCTTTCAGACAGAATTCTGATGGAAAAAAACATTGATTTTGCGACCACATACGAGGTTAGGGTTCCAGTCACCGTAGACCGGAGTCTTAGCTGTCGAAGGCTTCATTTTACCACCTTTAATGAAACGCCGGATTAGTATCACACGAGCATAAAAAAGGGTAGTAAACTGAAATTACCCGTAGCGGCGTCGACTATGAGGAGGATCACAGTCATCAAACCGAAGAGGATTATGGCACCGGAAAGCACGGTGCGGGTGGGCCAGCGCTTGATAAGAGGGGCGATGAGGATGGCACCAACGCATTGAGCAGCCTGATTGACACCCTGAGCGGCTCCGACTGCGAGATGTTAGTTGGGTTTCGGGATAGAAATGGGAGGATGTGCATACGTTTGGAGAAGGTGTGGGCGGCCTTGAAACGATCGGTGGCAAGGGTAGTAATGGACCCGTTGAAGAATTCAAGACCGAGCTTGTAGCACATGATACCGCCAATGTAGATGGCACTGAAACATTGTCAGGGCGGGTAGCGAGAACGGAAAGGTTCAGCTACTCACATATTGCGCCTTTCGGCGGCGCTGTAGGCTGATAGGAAGGTTCAGATAAACTCCGAAGTTAGTGTAGGAGGCAGACTATCGAAAACTTACAGCGCCAGATATCCCCGAGGTTCGGCATGGCTAATAAGACTCTGGGGGCTCGAGCTATGTACACTGAGGGGGCTCAGCGGAAGAGGAAGCAGCAGTTTAACTTCCGGGAGAGGCGGCGGCGCGATTGTATCTATACTCTCTGGAAGGCGAGCACGTTCGTAGGTTTGGCATACGCCAAGCTCTACTATGCCTGAAGTCTTGGCGTAATGAATTGCCTCATCAGCAAGACAACCCACACGCTCAATCAGACGATCAACCACCCCACCAACAAACGTGTGAGTGTAGCACGCTTCTTTGCTGGCTTTCGGACAACAGCTTGAGCGCGGCATCCCGTTGACGCTGATTTCATCAAGGCTATAGAATTGTCGTGTGCCCGTTATGAGCAAGGTGGTTGGGTGGCTAGTGATGAGTTTTCCGGGGAACTTAGGTTGTCTGTGTCTCGGGTGTTGGATCTGTGCACCTTAGGATAGGAGTATGGATGATATGAAGGATGTGGAGTTGGGCGGGACGGCCTGGGACGGTGTGCCGGATGGGGGCGGACGTTGCGAAAATTTGTTCCGTTCGTAGATTCCGTGCCTCGGGAGGATGGAACGTTGCTTTCGATTCCTCAACAGGCAAAGCTGGGCTACTGTGTTATATGGGGGAAGACAAGCGACTAGACCTGGCCAAGAAAGTTGTGGTTAAGGAACAACATCGTTTCCGGAAATAGATCGACAAAGGCTGGTCTGTGGCGTAGGTTACTTCTTCAATGTGCCTCAAGCCCTCCCATACCTCTGTACCTTAATTATAGGAAGCGGAAGATGATAAGTACGCGACTATTGGTGAGGAGGGTTTCGGTTCCGGTTAAACAATCAGAGGGAGAGAGGGTGTTTGGTGCCACATAGGACGACTTGGTAGGTGGAGATATGCTATTTCCAGATGACAGAGAACTAATGGAGGGTGGTCTGAGCACATGCGTTATAATCCTGGGATACGACTCGACTGCGGGAGGAAGAGGAGAGCAGGAGTCGTCACGTGGAAATGATCCATGACGCGCAGTGTGAGTGTGGGAGTTATGCACCACCCACCGCATACATAACCTCAAGACCGCAGCAGTGAGCAGAGTACACAGCCTATAACCATGGTCAAAGCCTCAGACGTCCTCCTCGTCATTATCGCAATTATCTTCCCCCCTGCAGCCGCCTTCATCATCACAGGTTGTGGCTGCGACCTCCTCCTCAACGTCCTCCTCACCATGTGCGTTATCTCCCCGTCATCCTTCAAATGCGAACACTGCTCATTCGTCTTTAGCTTGGGTTATATACCAGGACACATACACGCCTTTTGGCTCATATACAAGAAGATGCAGGCCGAGGAGCGCTATGGAATGGGTGGCTTCCAGTGTAGGTGTTGATTCATTTTACCACTGGTCGCTCTGATGGTTTGACGTTTGACTCTAGACACTGGCTATGGCCATTACGAGCCCCTCTATCACTCTGGCCCTCCATCCCACCAAGGACCATACCACCCTGCACCTGCTCCCCAACCGCAAGCCCCGCAATACTACGGGGCAACCGGTCAGTATTGATTAGCTCCTAGCCCAAAGAATCGCTGCCGTTGGCGGTTTCGCTAATACGCGTGCTTTCTATTGGTGCTACTCTTTCTCATACCCCCTCTTCCCTCCCTTTCTCTTGGATACCGATAAATCTGGATTGGAAGGAGTGACCAAGGTTGATTCGCCTCCGAACAATTATTGATCTCGAGTAGAAATGTTTTGACTGATTATTTTCTTGTACATGTACGAACAGTGTAATTTCTGCCATGCTTTCATTGGTGGACTATCTATGTACACGAGTGAATGCTACGAGATAATTTACCTGTTAGAAAAGGAGTCAGCGAGAGTTGTGAGATACGAAGCGGAAGGAGCCCCTCAGAAGAACATTTTGTCCTCAAATTAATCAGACATATGCTTGTATAAACTGTCTCGAGCATCATCGGGGCTCCGCGTATAGAATCAAGCGCTCACCTTGTCCAAAGGTGCGGGGTCCCAAAAGTGGAGATCACTGAAATTATAACATCCAAAGTCAGTCAATTAGCCGTCAAGACAACATTAAGGAGACAAGGCAGAAGGAAGAGGGGAGCTTCAGCGGGTGGTGCGTGTTAGCACAAGGGCCCATATTTTTGAGGTAGTCGCCCACTAACATGCTGTCGTCAAAAGCTCCCCCCACCTTCCGCGGATTGACAGACAAACGTGTCGCCAAGTGGAACCAAGAGACTCACGTCAAAAAGATCTGAAAGAATGAAGAGGAAATGTCAACGCGCAGTTCATAATCAGAGCACAAGGCACAAGACCAGAAAGATGGAGGGAAGGAGACGAAAGGAGAAATGAGGCAATGATAAAGGAGATGGGAAGGGTCATGGGGCAAGGTCAGTTGGTGATGCATGTTACGAGTATTGGCTCATTCTTTTGGATGGGTCACCGACTCGAGATGGATGGATATCATCGTATAGGAAATAACAGACGGAGATGATAAGTACTCACCTTGGATGAATAAGTGAGAGGCAATCGACAAACGAATGGTGAAAATTTGGATGGGAGGCGTGTTACAGTTACTCCCGGGGATCACCGAGCGGAGTCTGGATATACTTGGTTGATAAACCGATTCCTTGTCCTTCCTTTTTTTCTCTGCTGCGACCGTCTTCGTCATTGCCTTCCGTTGACAGAATGGTAAGTTCTACTTCCATTCTTCTTCTATGATGATCCACGATTTCAGTTCTGCTTCCGAACGAGAGAGTCAACCTCTTGTGGACAACTTTATACCAAAAACTTTTTCTGACCTCTTTTCTCCTGTCCTCCCTTTAAACTTCTTTACTGACTGCCCTCTCGAACAGATACTATAACGTGAGCACCTATTTCTTGTTGCGCTTCACCGCGGCCCATGGTTCCTGGCCCCTGGTTCCGGTCCGTGACGAAAACAAAGTTCATCCATTCTTTGAAATTTATCCCATCCGTTTGCGGATCCTGCAAGGGGCCACCTGTTTACGTTCGCGTAAGCGGGTTCAGTGATGGTGGCGTTTACCGTTCTGGTGAGCGTTGTTATCGTTGTTCGGTTCTCGCGTGGGATTCTGCATGGATGGGGGATATGAAAACATGGCTTTTCTGACTTTTTTCGTTTATTCTCTGTGGAGATAAGATTCTGTATATTGACAATTTACTTTGCTTTACAGATATATACTTTACTTGTATTATACTTCGAACAAGTAGCCCACTCGTTGTATGTACAGAATACCACACAACAGATATGATAGTTGTCAACAGTCACTGTGGGCTGGCAACTTCAACCGGTACAATGGCTCCGCTAACAACTTCCTTACCCGACGCCTCAACGGCTTCCACAACCTTCGGCTTGGGTTTCGCATTCATCATATCCTTCGCAGACCCATTAACAGTAGCACTCGTCACCAGAGCCGCCTTAGCCTTAGGCTTCCTACCCCACCCAAGCCCAAACTTAAAATCGAGATTGATCCCCGAAATTTCAGCCCTCACACTCCCCTCATTCAAACTCCTGTAATGCTCCTCCACAGTCTTGTGCAACGCTTCCAGTGTGGTCCATCCACCTTTATACCCCAATCCACCCTTCTCAGGTGGAAGCCGGGCGCGCGAGTCGTCAAATACGAGGTGGATTTGGGTGAGCGAAAAGAGGGATGGTTGGAGGTTGATCAGGTTACCAGTTATCCGTGGAAGCTTGAGATGAGCAAAGAAAAAGCTAGGCAGGGTGTAATAAAACTCGATGACGTGCGCAAGGAGGAGCATGAATGTTGGTGGTAAGAAAGGGAAGTGACATTCACCGCGAGTGAGGGTGGTCAGGGTTGTGAAGACATCGCCGTTGGTGGGTGTAGGGCCTGGATCGCAAACGTTGAATGCTTGACCACTGATGTCTGGGAATGAGTTGGAGGGGGAAGAGAGTGCGATGAGGCGTTGTTCGTAGAGCAGGTGTGCGAGCGCGCAGTTTTCCACGTAACAATGGGAAGAGATGAGGCCTTGGATCCAGGTAGGGTTGGTTTTGCGTGCGACGTAGGCGCCACAGAGCATGTCACCTCTTGGGCCGAAGATGCCATTGCCTGGACGGATGCAGCCTGTGCGTAAGGTTTTACCGGTTCCTTGGGATAGAACGCGTCCGTTCGCCTCACGAACTAACCGCTCGGCCATACTCTTGCTCACAGCGTAATTAGAGAAAAAGTCCTCATGGCGCCATGTCTTTTCCCGCTCTTGGTCTTCGTCACGGATGATTTGGACGTGGAATTTTGGAGAGTGCTCCCAGGGCCATAGGAGAAATCGGTTACTCCTGATCCCGACACTTCCAGAAGAAGTGTACACCAAGACATTCGCGCCAATGTGGGTAGCGGCGTTGATAACGTTGCGTGTGCCTTCGACGTTGACTTTGGCAGAGAAAGGGAGCTGCCAGACGAATCGTTCGTAGAAGCGGATGTTAGCTGCTGTGTGGAAGACCGTGATTTCAGAGTCATTGGGGACGGAAGGAGCCCAGGGAGAGGAGAAAGCAGAGAGGACGGCGTCTGGGTCTGAGACGTTGACCTTGATGAATTCAACTCCATTCTTGAGCGCAGATTGGAGGACTGTGCTTGGGGGTGGGCGTATATCAAGTAGGCGAATGTAAGTTGGATGTTCCCCTCTGTCCAGGAGTTGGGTTGCGATCCAGCCGCCCAGGAAACCTCCCTGAAATGCTGTTAATAAGGCATTTTGCGATCGGAGATTAGCAGAACATAAGCGTACCCCACCAACTATAATATATCTCCTGCCAGTCTTCGGGGGCAGTTGATCGTCTATGCTTAGAGGCGGATTTTGTGCCAAACGGGCAGCCGTTGCACGGACGTCCTGTGGAGTACACCGTATCTTTGTAGTGAGTGACTCATAGTTGTCAGGCAGGCGAGTTATCTTTCTGTCATTAGTATATATGTAGAGGGTGAGGAGGGCGGAGAATGAGAAGAAGCTCCAGAGCACGACTGTGACGGCACTGGAAAACATGGTGTGATGTGCCAAGAAACCGTGAGAAAACATATCACTGGTTAGATCGCAGACATCACAAAATTTTTGAGTCCTGGGCCAGGGAATATAATTTGCATCGGAGGCGATAATTCAGCATCGGAGTCATAATGTTGCACACACTGCTGGCGTGCAGCTATATAAGCCACGCAGATATCCTGAACTTACGTGTCAAAATATCAACAAACTTTATCTTAGAACCAGATATTTTTAATTTCTAACTGGTATCTTATTCCTTAATATTCAATAGATATTATACATTTCATGTGGATATAAAGAGCTAAGGAAATTAACATATCAACTGATATATCTGGACAATATGTATTGTATCTATGAGTTATATCAACAGTTCATATCAGAACTATTACTGAGTCACATATGATACAGACAATAATTAAGATATCTTTGTAAGGGCTGGGCCCTTACTGTTGTATTTTCCATTGCTTTGATATCTTGAAGTCAATCATTCATAATTAGTTGTTTGTTATTCCTGTGTTTGTCATCACCATTGGTGGATTACTCAATCCATCAATACACATTCCTTATAATTCTCATCATCAACTGTCATTAAGACAGCTGACCTTATACCACACATCATAGTACACCCAATATATCAGGCTCATAGTACTTCAGTGTGAATGTAAGGTTATTAGCTCTAGTAAACCCCCATAGGTTTACACTTTTTTACTATGCCCCACACTTGGGCACATACTAAGTGAAACCATTAAACACTTCTCTCTACTTATTCCTGATTACATGTATGTGTAGTTAGGCATGGACTGCTACTGGGCACCACATAATAAATCATTGATAAAAAAAAAAAAAAAGAAACTATTAAACACAACTATTGCACTTAAAACTTTAAAAGCAAAACTTCTCCACCTCAGGTTCCCAGGAATGGGGCCATATTAGACAGGGTACTTGATCTGACTACCCATTCTAAAATGACCTTCTTCTAGGGATTCCCTCCAAGGGCTTGTAAAGGTCCAGTAAACCATTCAACTTGAAGAGAAAAAATAATATCTCTCTGCAGCTATATCAGACCATCAAGTCTACTACTGAGTACCAGTGTTTTCAGCACCATACCTACATTCTGCCATCTTTACCTCCACTCACTTTGTGTAAGCCTACAGGGGCTTACTTAGAGAGCAATGACCTTAAAGTTCACACCAACATACAATAAACCTGACATTTGTAGTGTAGGTATAAGGTCAGCTGTCCTAACAACAGCTGATGATGAGAATTATAAGGAATGTAGTTTGATGGATTGAGTAATCCATCTAAGGTGATGACAAACAGAATGATAATGAACAATCAAGAATACAACAAGTGAGTTCAATATAACATGACAATAGGATTTTACTATAGTAAGGGCCCAGCCCTTACACACCCCCCATTGAGACCATAGAATATAGTCAAGGAACTAAGACACAAGTGGCACAGCTACTTGTGGTGATGAATGAGGGGCAGGGATATGTATAGTGTCCAGCCAACAAGGAAGTTGGATGAAGTGATAATCACCTCATTGAAAGGGTGAGGCTGAAGTCAACTTGTTCATGAAGGTGACGAGGACAAGTGAGAGCATGATGAGGTGATCAAAGAGGATTCACTCATGAGATCCTGAGATGATGGGGCAGAGGCATTGGCCTCAGCCAGGACAGTGATAGAGAGGAGGTCAGATGCCAGGGCAGAGGCATTGGCCTCAGTCATGGTGGCATCCAGTGACTGATGTTTAGCAGTAACAGGGACAGTTACAGAGGTATTGGCCTCTGTCATTTGGATATCCACATTGAGAGCCATTTCTGTGGGGGCCACAGGTGCCAACTTAGTATGAGGGGGTGAGTCAGCCATAGTTGAGATGGTGGTGGCTCCAGCAGGCATTGCAGGTACTTGCAGTTCTGAAGGAGCTAGAAGAAAGGCAATGCCCTTGCTGGTAACCATCCTTGAGGAACAAGGTGCTCCCCCTTGGTCTGTTGTGTGTTCTTGTACTCAAAGTACAAGAATTGGTTAATGTTATTGTGAGTGAGATGTCTCCATCCATCCCACTCAGGAATTGCTGGGGGCTCTTGGTATTATTTGGGATACTTGACCCACTGATTGTCATGTTCATCATATAAATTGTGGTGTAGCTGGTCACCATGATAGGTGTGGTTTAGCTACCACAACCCAAAGAGATAAGAATGGTCTACCCATAAGATGGGTATAACTATTGTGAATGAGGACATGAGCCACATTGTTGAGGCTCAAATTGTGCAAGGCATAGGAAGGCATGTTGAGGGGCTGTATTGAGTATACAGGCCCATTTTGGGAGGTGAAGGCATGTTCTGGAGGAACATGACTGTTATTGGCTGCAATGAGTTTGCAGTACAGGTGTGGTGTTGCTACAAGTATGACAAAAGAGCCACACAAATCATTGGGCAGTGCTTCTGTTGGTAGGGCTGAGTGCATGACTCAGGCTATACCCAAAAATGTAGTGGTGGTGCATGAGTTTTTGTTGTTCAAATGCAATACCACTGAAGGCATTATGGGTGTCTGGGCTTCCATGGATCAAGAGATATTGACTTATCAATATCAAATAGCTGGGGTCTGGAGGGCATCAGTAATCCTCTGCCCTCATCTTGTTTGAGGGGGTTTTGAGTGTCATCATCCTTGACAGCACAGTTAATAGGTTCCAGCCTAGTGATATACTCATGCTGCATTCCATCAGCAAGGAAGTCAGGGTGGTATCCATCCAGGTTGGTAATGAGTTCCATAGCATCACCATGATGCTCTAGTAATGTAGCTTTCACTATGTGGTAGAGTTCTTGAAGCAAAAAGTATGCTTTGAATCTGCTGTGGATGTTATTGTAGCAGCTATGCATGAACTGCCACAGTTGAAGAACTTGATGTGGGGTCATAGGTAGACCCTGGCCTGCAAATGATGAACAGTGCCCTTCTTATTGCTGTGCATAAACTCTCTACCTTGGAGCTCAGTATTGGCAGCAAGTTGGACATTGGTGCCAACAAACAGTATTTACTTGCTGGTAGTAGTAAGTGTCATGTGACAACATTCCATGTATGAAGTTGTCATATTCATGGATGCCAGGTTCAGTGCTCTAGAGTCCCCAGAGGTCAGGGATCCTGCCTCCACAGCCAATGAAGTCTGATATGTCAGTGCAGTTGTCAATGTCAGACAATGGCACCTTAGCTTTTTCTTTCTTCTTGTGATGATTCCTGGCTGAACTGTTGTCACTTGAGTATTGCAGACCTGATAATTGTTCATCTGGATTGTCTGGGCTGTACCAGATGAACTTGTGGTGAATGCAGATTTTGGGTCCTGGAAGGAGGTTTCCTGGTGGGCATACCTGTTATGAACATACATCAAAAGTCAAATATTTACATATTCACAATTAT